>JAVXUP010001300.1:0-251088 GCA_033070095.1 Escallonia herrerae
GGTCATTAGTTATCTATCCCTAAAATAAATGATCCAAAAGCTTCAACACGTTTCCAAGGTTGCTAAGTTATTGAGCTCCGCCGAACAAACAAATTTTCATATTAAGCCTCGAGCTTTAAACCTCGATAACAGCTCGTCTCAGTAAAGCCCTCGTCCCATTTTTACAAAGAAGCGACAAAAGCATTTTTAGTGACACTCAAGAGAACCAGTTACCTTCCTGCGACAAAAGCAATTGTAATCCTCAATCTTCAGTCTTTGCCATCGATCAACAGCGCTCATCAGCACCAGCAGCACCAAAGAGAGATGAAGGCCGTCGTGATCACAGCTCCCGGCGGGCCAGAAGTGCTGCAACTGCAGCAAGATGGATGACCCAAAAGCCCTGACGAGAAGGATTGCTGCAGGGTGCGAGGCACCGGTGAACCGTGGCCGATACCCTCAAGGTCAAGAGGCGCCACCGCTGCCGAAGGGCAAGGCCAAGTATCCCGGCTGGAGTGATGGGCTGTGGAAGTCGTTGGCAAAAGCGTGCGGTGGAAAGTTGGGTGAAAGAGCAGAAACCCATTTTAGGTGGCTATTTTATGCTTTTATAAAATATGCGTCTGCTGTTGCTAGCGAGGTTCGAACCCTCGACCTCATTAATGTGTTCTCAGCCGCGTGAATCTTGCTCTTTTTAAATCAGAGAAAAGAGCTTTTTGCTCTTTATAAAAAGAGTTCCTCTTTTTAAAGGCCTGGGCCCAAAATAAAAAGGGAAACCCAGCCAAACACCCCATCTTCTTGGACTTTTGTCCAATTTTAAAATTTGGGCCTAAAAAGAGCAAAAATAAAGAGTGTCAAACCCAGCCTAAAGTTAATCTAAAACCTTTTTTTTTTTGGGGTTTTTTTTTTTGTTGGGTGGGGGTTGGATTGTGAATCTGAGGGGGTAATAGGGTGTGAAAATAGACTATTTCAGAAATAATAAATACTGATTGCCATGGTTTTGAAAAGTACTTAGAAACCGAGCCTTCTTCTGTTTAAAATTTTTCCCTAGAATTTGCAAAATTTGAAGGGGACAAAATTATGAAGCAGGGAAAATAGTATGATTGAAGGATTTCAAAATCGCACCTGCTTATATCTTACTGTTTTGGAAAACATTGTCCAACTCTCGCACCTTTTGAACCTGTCCACTCGAAAGGGTTGTGAAATGTGTATTACAGCTTATTGAAAGAAAATGTGTGTGGTCCAGATGATGGTAGACAATGGGTATGAGGAACTTTTACTTGTGACACAGAGAGAGAGAGAGAGAGAGAGAGAGAGAGAGAGACCTCTGTTATGCTGTTGTTGTTTGGTTTTCTGAGACCATGGTTGTTTTCTATGAAAGCACTGAGTGAAGATAGAGGACAAGGCATCTCATTCTCTTTTGTTTGTAACTCGGTAGATAATAGAAGATAGTTTCTTTTGAATACGAGGGGATGGGGAACACATTCTGTATCTTATGTATATAATTAAGTTGAAAATGTTTGAACTGACCAATCTGTGCGTGAACAGTTATTCGGCATTTTTACTGATATTATTGTTTATTTTGGAAAGGACGAGATTACTAAGCTTACTAGATTAAAGCAAGTATTCTGTTGACACTTATACTTCCATCTGTTTTCTGCTCGATAAGAAACCAATAAACTGGGAATGAAGCTTTAAACTTTCAGCCGTAATATGTTCCAAAATGCCCGTGTTTCTCGTGTTGTTGGTTTGTGAATTATTCTCCACAAGGGCCGATAACTACCAAAAGAAGAAAGAAAAGGGCATATCGAACTTTGTATCATTTCAGAAAATGTGATCTGCAGGTATGTGCGCTTCTTAGTGGAGGAGGGTACGCTGAAAAAGTTGCTGTACCCGCTGGACAAGTACTTCCTGTACCACCTGGTATTACTTTGAAGGATGCTGCTAGTTTTCCAGAGGTGGCATGCACTGTTTGGTCAACTGTCTTCATGATGAGCCGGCTTTCTGCTGGGGAAACATTCCTGGTAACTTGCAGGCCTATTCTCTTCTTCAATGCAATTGTTTGCTAGTTTGTTCATTGCAATAGCAAAAAGTGTAAAACTTCAAGTTTGCCGATTGCGCAACGTTTGAGATATGAAACATTCTAAAATATGGTTTTACTAAGACTGCATGAGAACTACAAGCTTCATGATTTTTAGAGTTTGATTGATGGTTCCTGTTGAGCATTTTTACTGACATGTAGCTGTTTTTTGGTATTAAGCAGATGTATAGGGAAAAACAGAAGTATGACACAGAAATTCCTTTGCCAGTGTCTTATTTATGTTTTGTGTGGTCTAAGGGTTGGTTCTATTTCCCAATCCTCTCCCCAGGGTACTCTAGCCGTTGGATAAGATAAAATGTAAATGTATGGATAAATTCCTTGGGACTTGATTTATGCCCATCTTAGTTGGGGCGGGGGAAGACTGAAGGGGCATTGTGTTGCGAACTAAAAGAAAGCACAAGTACACGCAATCCCCTTCATCTTGAATCATCAATCTCCCCACGCTACCACTCTACTTTTGGCTGCACAACCTTCAGCACCAACCCGGGATTATTCACCTGAAACCTGCAAACAAAACCAAGTTTGACAAGCAAAACCACTCCATTGTGTCCTCTGCTGCCGTTCTTCTACTTAGTTTAGAGACCTACTGCTTGTACCTGAAACACTTTACTGTTAACCCTCCCCTATCTGGAAGAGTCCTACTTCTGTCTTAAAGTTCTAATTCACGCATCAGAGAATGTTTGAGATAAATCGTCAAATCCCTGGTATATCCATGTACGCAATTGGAAAGGTATTCTTTTTTCCCCTGGAAGAATCTGATCTGATTTTTATTCTTATGCGGCATAAACTTTTGCAAAAAAACATCTAATAAGCTTTGACTTAATTTCCAATTATGATATTCTTGTGAAGATGAAGAACTCATTCGAGCTTGGTCCAAACACCCAACTGGATTCTGCCCTATGCATCCAACATATTCTATCCTCTCCCACTTAGTAGTCTTTTGAAACGTGCCTAGGACTAAGGCTTATTTGAACACACTTAGGAGTAGGGTTTATCCTCATGCTATGTTTTAGTCTAATGTGGTACAATAACCACTTTTTTCAAATCATATAACCTAGAATCTCCTAGCTGACAACTTGTATTTTCAGATACATGGAGGCTCTAGTGGCATCGGTACCTTTGCAATTCAAATGGCAAAATACCAAGGAGTTAAAGTATTCGTCACTGCAGGTCCACTTGTAGATTATTTTCTCAAGCCACGTTTTATTTATGACAATCTAGGCCCCATGTTCTCATATAATCCCTTACAATATTATTCATCAGGAAATGAGGAAAAGTTAGCGTATTGCAAGGATATTGGGGCTGATGTTTGCATCAATTACAAGACTGAAGATTTTGTTGCCCGAGTTAAAGAAGAAACAGGAGGGAAGGGTATAGTCTCTCCACTGTAATCTTGTTATAGGATTTAGTTAAGAGTCGACGCTTGATGCATCTCGTTCTTCCTTTTATGGATCTTTAAAAGGAGATATAGACCTTTCTTAAGTACAGAATTTAGATTTGTCTTCTGCTTAAATCGCATGGATTAGCATGGAGATAATCTAAACCAAAATATTCAACATCAGGTGTGGATGTTATACTAGATAATGTTGGAGGACCCTATCTCCAGCGCAATATTGACAGCCTAAATGTTGATGGGAGGCTTTTCGTTATCGGTTTTATGGGTGGAACAGTGGGGCAAGTAAATCTTGGAGGTCTGCTGGCTAGACGACTCACAGTCCAAGGTATGTACAAAAACCCTATTTTATTTTTACAAGAATTTAAATTCTATAATTGGATTGATAAATTAGGATCAGTACAATGTACTCATCAAAACTGCCCTTATCTAGTTTTTGTTTGATCTCAAACCAATATGTAACGCATCTCCCAGTGTATCTGTTCTGGAGTATAGAAGAAATCTATTCAATAGACTTCCAGATGGGTTCATTGATCTCGGGCAACCCATGTATAATGTGAAAGGAGGCTGAAGCAACTCACCAACTCATATTTTGGTGAGGTAATATAACATGACCACCAATGCCTGCTGAAATATTTGATGGGTAGTTAGGATGATAAGCGCAATGAGAGGTATCCAAGGAAAAAACTCTGGGATCCAACTTGACTGGCAAATGATCTGCTTTCTAAAGCCTAGTCTCAAAAATAAAAGGGAAAGGTCTAGTTCATCGAGCATTAAATGCAAAAAGAATTATGTGTATTACAAGCATTTATCGGGGTTTTGTGCCTCTGGGTTAAGGTCCCATAGGACGGGACAATAATATTCTAGCATTCTCTAGACATTCTTGCTACTAGAAGGGAACTTCCATACCAGGCTGCCACTATGAGCGGTACCAAGTATTAATTCGTACACTAATATGATCTTTCTGGTGCACAATCATGGTTTTACCTCGAAGTATTATAGCTTTTTATCAGTACAATACTATGCTTTAATGCCAAGTTCTCTTGTTGTGCAGCGGCTGGTTTACGAAACAGAAGTCTAGAAAACAAAGCTCACATTGTGAGTGATGTGGAGAAGAATGTTTGGCCAGCAATCACAGCTGGCAAAGTGAAACCTGTGGTGTATAAATATGTACCGTTATCTGAAGCAGCCGAGGCTCACAAGCTCATGGAAAGCAGCGAGCATATCGGGAAGATACTCCTTGTTCCATGATTTCGTTGATATCTTACGTCTCAAGTTGATGAAATGACTTGGTACCCCTTCGTACGTAAACTTGGATCAGGAATAAGTTGTGATGGAGGTTATATTCTGATCCAGTAAAACCTAAGCTATATAAAAATTGGTTTCTACTGCTCATTCTATAGAATTTCTGAGCATAAGAGGGAAACACTTCGGGATCCATACATGTTTTACAATGATAATTCTGTTTCGAACAGTGACTTGCAAAAACTGAGAGTGAGATTCGTAACATTGTTCTTGTACTCATGGTCAGTAAGGACTTAAGTCAGACCAAATATTGAACCGTAAGCATTACAGTGAAGTTCACAGTTTACCAATTGACTTTCAGTTTACTCTATTTGGAGTCAATACTCAAAGAAACAACTAAAAAAATTGAATTCAACATTTTCAAGTCGGACCAATCAAGTATACGTGGTATCTGGATCATTTTGCATGGTGTCATACGTCCGTTGGAGTTTGGCGTAATATTATATACTGAACATGTGACGTTTTTCGACTCTCTTGCAATATAGTTTGCTCTTAAGGCATCAGTTTAAACATCAAAATCTGAAACAGGTAACATTCTTAATCGCCTAAATTGAAGTTCTCGGAAAGGAATCACTACCAAAAACATATCGATTTGTTTTGCAAGTTACTGTCTCTGTTTACAAATCAAGAAGATAATGGTAGTGAGGACGCAAAACCCCACATGGATTCTAGATGCATGCTTTTGCACGTAGACAAGATAAGCTCACCCTTTTGGAACAGCACGAGTGTGTCAAGATTTCTCATAAATTCATCGATCTAAAATCATATCATGGGCAGCAAAGACTGGAACTTCAAGCACTACAGAGAGCTTCAACAGCCAGGCTTTTCAGCATTCCAGGACATGGGTCTCCAAGGTCAGTCATAGAGAGGGGAACTGAACATCCTTGCTTGCCCAGACAAGCCTACAATGTCAAATTCCCACAATTGTCACAGCGGACATCAGTATACAAACAGGCTAAGAAATCACAAGTGATTTTCAAAAAGCTAGTAAATCATAAAGTTAATGAAGAAAGTGTAGTAGTAAGAACATTTTAGTGTCTAAATATCTCATCCTAAAATGAGGAGTTAAAAAATGCAGCAATGTACCATGCACAAGGATTGAAGCCCCGTGGATGGAAATTGTCACTTTGTTCTGACATTGCCAACATGTAGAAAAATTGTTTGTGAAGCTTCTCAAGGATAGAAGCTTGCCGAGAATCATGAGTCCTTTAGCTCATAATTTCAGCCCATTGATTTTTTGATCAAGTGCAAAATCAAAGTTCTTTCAATGTGGCTGGTCAATACATTGCAAACCCTGAGTTTGCAAAAGGATGTACTTAACAGGACTTTCATCTACATCCAGGATAAAAAAAATGCTGTTTGCTGGTTTTCAATTTATGAATGAGCAAGGAAGATAGTTATTACCCTCTCAACAATTGACAGCACGTTGGTATGACAACTCCCTGGACTGAATGTGCCGCAATCTCCTTCAGGTCTTCCAAAGCTAGCAAAGTTAATTGATGCAATATGCCATCCTTGTTCACACACCAATCGAACTTCAGGACCTTGAGACTTGACATCTGAGTATGGTTTCCAAGAATCAGCTTGTGGAGGATCAGCCTCTGACACGTGTGCGCATAACTCTTTCCCAGTTTGTGTCAGCACAGAAACTTTTGAAGGGTCACCACCAAGCTCTTCATGGAGAACAAGAAGGTTCTGACCAGGATGTACCCAAGAGCGCGGTATATGATACCTGGACAGTGTTCTCCTCAAATCAACAGTGGTATGTACAAGTAAAGCAAGAAGATTAGCATAAGCTCTGGGAGTGACGATCTTGATCCTCATTATCAGGTAAGATCCAATTTGTAAGAAAAAGGAAAGTACCATAAGCAAAAAAATGCGGATCATTTTTCAGTCATGAAAGTCAATTTGTCCTATGGAATTTCGAAAAAGCTTTGAAGAATCACCTTGAAGGAATTTAAACCAACAGATCTCTAGATTCAACTAGTTACATGATGAAGCACATAATAAGCACTAATTTAAGGAGAAAAACTGCATTCAAGCAACAGCAGGATACATTAGAACCTTGCATATGTTTCTACTTACAATGTTTGAGCAGGTTGACCACACTTCTTCAGACATTTAAATGGCTCATAGGTTCCCCTGTAGTCACAAGTATCAACGCAACCAGTTGATGGCGATATATAGGCAGGCCAATACCGACCTATACCTCGCCCATTAACCCATGCTTGTCCCTTTCCCATGCTAGCAAGATTTAACATTAAGGGGCCCGATCCTTCAGGAGCAAGGAATGTAGCCTGATAAATAAATAGAATGTTCAAATTGATACCACCTTCCGATTAAAAATCATTAGAATTTGGACCGAGTTTCATGTTCTGAACATAGTAACCGTGCACAAAAATGTGATTTGGAAATTCAAGCACAGAATTGGGCTGAACTACTCTTGTAGACTTAGATTGCACATTACTGAAATGTACAGCATTAGTTTCTGGTTTTGGATGTATTCAAAACATAATAGCTGTAATGGTACAATAGCAACCTGCAACCTATATGCTGAAGTACATGCTCTGGATGTAATTCCTTTAGTCCTTCTCTATGTATTTTATGTGTGATGTAATGTTATACACGTAAGATGGATGGTGGGTAGTAAATAACGGGGACGGTAAGTTTTATTGACAGTTAGCACCAAGGATGATTTGGTACTCGCAAAGGCACATGCACTGCATTCTGAAGGGAGCACTGAAGGTCTCCGAAAAGAAAATTCTACAAATAAATAAATAAATCATTTATGAGGTCCAAAGAACAGCATTGAGCAAGCACTGATCAAAGTTCTGAACAACCACTAATGTGCTCGAACAAGTAACTAACACATGGAATAACTAACATTGCGCTAGATGGCGGCGTCCCATCATAAGAGAGTGCAAGCAACAGAGAACTGTTTTTTTTTCAAGTTATAGTTCTCTCTGCAGAAGTATGACATGCTACCACATACACATACCTTATACCATATCAAACTCTGATTAGTTGGTAAGGCACTCTCCTGAATCCATACCGAACTGTTAGCAAGACTCATCTTATCTAGTCCAAGGTATTCGCCTTTAAGTCCCACCTGAGCACAAAGAAAATATTAAATATGTTCCAGAAAAAGATGATGCTAAAGAACTTCCCAAGAGAAAAGATGAAAGACATCTCTTCCCATCCCCATCCCAGTCTCCATGTTCAACATGAAAATTACAAAGCACATCCTTATTCCAGAGGACAGACGATTAGCAATCATAATGCAGGTCAGAAATGGGTGTAATTAGCGAACTGGTACATAGGTCTAAGTAGTCAACTGGCATGACCGCGTAGATCGATGCATGTACATGTTGAAGGTGGGTTTCTGGTTGGCGTAGGTGGTCGGTGATGCATGGTGATGACAGTTGGTTTGAGGTTGGGCAGCAATGGCGACAATTGCGGGCGGGGACGGGTGTGTGAAGCTGCAGTAATGTTGATGGTTTTGGACTGCTTGTGGAGGCCGGTTGTGGTTGTTGATGAAGGAGAAGGAGGAAGATATCTTTTCTTGGTTGGGAGGGGTATCTTTGTCATTAAAAAAAATGAATTGGGTGATCGAAACACTCCCGCCTAAGAATTCAGTCAAATTGGATGGTTTCGGTAAATTTTGCCCAGTAAATACAAGTAAGGGGCAAAATCAGTTGAACAGGTAAAGTGCTTTTTCATCGTACCAAAATCTTGAGAAAATAGCAACTCATACAGTTTTAGATGAACACATCATGGCTATACATTGAGTCTACTTGCAGTTAAATAATATGCCAGATTGCAACTTGGTATGATCAAAGTTTAACTTCTAACCTGATAGGTCCATTCTGAAGAAGAAATATTCTTTTTGCCGTTCTTAAGATCACCAAGAATGACTGAAAAAATTCCTGCCCCAGCAATATCGAACCATGGCCCATAGTTCTGCAGGAGCACATATTTAACACTAAAAAATGTTAATAGACCTTCGAGGAAGTAGAAGCTCTTTGTAAAAACTTAGACAGCATAACTGAGAAATCCCAACATTTCTTGGGCTAGAAAACTCTTAGCTGTTTTATGGTGAAATTTTTTAGGAAAATCAGGTGATGCTTTTCCTCATCATGTACTATTGCATGCTTGTATGTGACAAGTTAATCTCCGGACTACATAATGCGAGTGTATGTTTGTTCCTATAATATTTATGAATACTTTCTCATTTCAAACTGAAATAAATCTATTTCCTTGCAGCTATACTATTGTATTTGATTGATTACAGATGAATAATTACTCATCTGTAAGCAATACCTAATTAGAATCCATTTTGTAGAATGGACCTTAGTTGCACAAAGCGGGAGCGGGGGTGGGGGCAGGGGCGGGGCCGGGAGCAGGAACGGGGGAGCGTAAGCACCAAGAAGAATCTGAGGTTGGGAGCGGCTAGAATAAATAAATGCGTAAAGAGTATTATCATTTGTTTAGTATAGTTTACATAGCCAAGAACAACAGACAAGGAGGCTTTAAGGACTTGAAGGAGGAGAGAAACAAGGAATTGAGTTGAAAAGGGCTAGATTTTTAGGTATTCTCTCACTTGTTCCATGCATCTCTATCCAGCTAATGGGATCGAGTTCCCATATTAGCTTGGGACGAGATCCCATGGAGTTCCTAACTTGAGATCGCAAAAGCGAGTTTCCGAGAGGGAAACATCACCTTATTAGGAGTTTCCTGCAACTAAGGGATGGACCATGTGAATACAACTTCCTCCAGCTGATATAGCTAATGGATGCACATTTTTAGAGAAATGGCGCAACAAATTTTGAGTATAAAACTATCACTAAATAAGTGATGCCACAAAAAATATGACTCTGGCAGTTAGATTTGCAACTATTTCTCCCGGAAGGGGTTGATTTTCAAGGTTCTTCTGATTATCTCCTTTCACCTCAACTATATGTACCATAAGTGGGAAGAGAGAAAATAATCCATAAAGGGCAGAGCTCATGTAACAAGAATTCTGTAGGGCAGGCTTACAATCTGGTAGTCTGATTTTGCTGTGCAAGTGCCCCTATGTGTCAGCAATCAGCCAAGATACTGTTAGTAAAAAAATTTTTTTTACCTGCAAACCAATCATCATACTCAACACGTCCAGCGTATTACTTCCATAGTTCAGACTAATTTTCTTACTGAATAAGAAGTCTGGTATATCATGATTACCATAACCAAATCCTGCAAGCAATTGAAATAAAATTTATATCAATCTATATGTGCATGACATACAGGTATTGGGCAAAATTGTTGTGGAATAGTCAAAAGTTGCATTTTATCCAGTAGATATTGCCATTTATTCAAAGAATATTAGAAAAGTGAGGGTGTGGAAAGTACAGAGCTAAACTGAACAAGTTTCTCTGCTGTGCTTTTGATAAAAAAACTTGGCGATTATGAGTCAGTTACGCAGCAATGCAGGAAAGTAATAATAGCTATGGAACTTAATTAACTTTTGAAAAAAACTTGATGGTTTCAACTATAAGGAAGTAGAGTAATAATTAGTCACTAGCGCATCAGTCATCATCTGCCACCATCAGCCTTAAGCTTAGCTACAGGCAACTCATCTACTTCGAAGCTCTCTTAATCCTTGAACACCAGGCCAAAAAAAAAAGAAAAGAAAAAACACAATGGGTTCAATGTTGATCTTGGCCTTCCTCCTCTTTTCTTGAGGCGACGAAAAAGCGCCAAACTAATATAAAACTCACCTCTGCATAACCTAATCTGTCAAGAAACATGCGATTATCTTCCTCCTCTTTCCCTGGATGTAGGCTAACGGAAAATTATGTAATATCATGTTTGGTCACGTGTATGTGCGTGATTATTTCTTTCCTCATGTTTCCATATCACCAAAGTAATCAGGTAAAGGCCTTGTGATAACAGTCTATCATGAAAAAGGCTGTGAAGTTGTAGCAGACTTCACAGCCTAAAGATTCTGATGCAAAATTTAAGTAATCTAAGCATTCTTAATGTTCAAAGCTTCCACATCTCCTGATGAAAAGTACCAACGCATTAATAGGCCAAGCTTCTTGCACTTCACTCTTACACTAAAGACAAGTTTCTTGTAAGCATGTGTCAGTGGGCTTTATCATGTTCCTTTGTAACACACTAGTCACTGAATACAACAAAGTTGACATACAAAGAAGCTAAACGTCATCCTAATGAATCTGAAAGGATGCTTACCTACAAGTTTCTTGTTTACGAAAACAAGAGCTGCATGTCCCAAGCTCTCGATAAGCAAAATTCCTTCGCTTTCTCGACCATGCTTCATGTTCTCATCCACATTTATACTAAAGGTAAGAGCAAGGTTTTAGTTGTATAATCTGCTTCTAGATGCACACTAGTGTAGAAAACTACAAAAATGCACACCAGGGCACAAACATAAGGGTGACCAAATGCAAGCCGGAAATTTGAACCTAAGACCTTGCTGAACTGAACCACTATACCACCTTACGTCAGAAGACGGGCAAAAACAACGTATTTCATGGGTTTGTAGGTCCCCCTCAGGGGCTAACCAGATAAAAAAACATGATGGGGTGCATGACCATGCAAATATACAAAGAGACCAGATATAAGGAGAGGATTGAACCCAAAAACCTTGCTAAATCAGTGTTCTGATACCACATTAAACAACCAGTTATGCGAAAGCTCACTCTGGTAAAGAATGCCCAACAATGACTATCATGCCTTGATACCAAAAGTGATATGACTTAGAAAGCCTTAAACAACTGAGACACAAAAAGCCAGTCAAATCCCTGCGAAAAGCCACTACTATGATATGGTTGCACTGCATCAAGTTTCAGGAAAGGATTACTTGATTGAGCACCAACATCTAATGGATTTGCATACGTATTTGCCCTCAGAGGTATATATCAGGCATTCAATTAAAGAAACAGGTTAGCTATACACAACTTCTGTCAAATGAGTTACCTTGTTGTGTACCATAGGAAGTCGCTCATGTCCTTCGTTGTATTGATCTGCTCCAGTAAACTCGATGCCACAAATGAATTGTTACTCCAAACACCAACTTCTTCTTTGTACCAACTCCACTTAGATGATGCCAATGACAACTCACTCCCGCGGGTATTATGAGCCAGTGCGACATCGCCAACAGTTCGTTGTGACACAACCTTTGAGTATAATGCAGCCAGAAACTTATCAAGATAATAGTGAAAAGGGATCAAGGCCACATATATTAATCTTAAACATGGTGATAAAAGCAGGATGTATCAGCAGCTGCAAAACAGCCCAAATTAGCAACACAATGCCATAACTATGTTAACTTCTTAATATGCACGACAACAAATGAATACACTTAATATGTTTGGAAAGAGACTATAGAAATGTATACAAAAAGAAATCGAAGATGACCTCCACAGACATTGGGCAGCAAAACAATTTTTCCACATAAAATTTATGAACATCTACCTTTGCTGTGTTGAAAATGACATTTTTACAATCTGGAAGGATGCTCACGGACCACGCAGGAAGAAAATATGAATTCCCGTTAAAGCTGACATTTGCATCTACACTGCTGTCATAGTTGGCAAGAAAGGCTGCACAATCGTTGGATGTTTTATAGTACACATGTGCCTGAGGAAAAATTAATTGTTTCAAACAGAAAGTAAGAAATGGATTCAAGAACAAGAGCAGAAACTCATTTTTCATTAATTTGTAGCACTTGAAAGAGATTATTATAGTGCCAGAGCATGAAAATTTATGTGCATGACATAATTGATCTGTCAATTCCACACTTGTGATTTAAACATGCAAAATTGTGTTCTAATCAGAATCCTAACATCCATATATGGCTTATAACTTTTGGGCTGCAATTGCCTTCTCAATGGTGGCCAGGAAACACTGAAAGTTCCCAAAACCTAAGGGTCAAAAAGCAGTAAAAGGGCAGAAAGCTCCAGCAGGGATCAAGCTGTCAAAGCAATGCAATATAAAGGGTCCAAAAAGTGGCGCAACTCAAGTTCAACAGAATAATTTTGTCAATTTCCTACTACTTCTAATCTTTAAAGTTCTCATAATGGTCTTAGTTTCCTCGTTTATCTTTCCCATTCCTCTTGAACAAAGTGCAAAGAGCTTTCTTCATGTCCCATCCATTAAATATGACTTTTCCAAGATACACACAATCACTGTGCAAGATGGAGACTTCAGAGCTTTAACAAAATTTTTAATATTGACATTCACCAGGTACACATACCTCTAAATTCATACCAAGTGACTGCTGAGTTGGGTCCGCATTGACCAAATAATCTTCACAATGCTTTATTGACTTGTGCAGGTCCCGAAGATGACCCCACTTTGGCTGCCTTGTAAAACCTGCACAGATTCACTCTTCTTAGAATGCGCAGCAAATTGCACACAGCACAGGAATGATGAAGCAAAGTTGTTAACTAACAACAAATCAATGGATTCTTATATTGTTTTTCACATTAATCATCGCACCTCTTTGAGAAGTACCTACAGAAATGATCATGTTCCAACAAAATCTACGAATATGAGTCATCTCTATCCTCACCTAGGTTATATGTGACACTGAATCCCAAGTACCTGATGATGCCATACTACATAAATGCAGAAAGCGCCACCCGGCGTCACTGAATTCTTACTTACTATGAAGGAATTATCTGTTAAATGGGTGCTTTACAGAAAGTTGTGGACAAAAAATTTGGTAATTCGGCATGTTAAGATGTGGCCCATTGACCAAGTGGGGATGAGTAGCAGCCATTCAAACTTTAGATAATTATAACTTAGGACCTACAGTTCTTTAAACAAAATCAGCAAACCTTTTAATTCATTTTTCTCTCAATGGGAACGAAACCTACATATTCAAATGAAGGAACATGAAAGGAATTGCGGAGTGAAGGACAGAGAACATAGTAAATAAAGAAGTAAAAGGTCCCGAACTGATTTCCAGAAAAGAGATGCCTTAAACTTTAAGTGGCAGCGCACTGCCGTAGCAAACCGAACCTTCTCAGAGGTAGAGGATGGAAGTTCTATCAAGAATGAGCTGTTATATGCTCTGTCAGTAAGCTTAATGTTCACAACTTGTCTGATAACTAAAAGCAGCAACTCACAGTTAATACACTTCTGGACAGTTGCATTATCAGATGGGTCACCTTGCATCAAAATACTTGTCAGAATAAAGAATATAACAGCATATACTGAAGTTACTAACTGTAGAACACTAAGTGTTTACTCTGGGGCTAGTTTTCAAGTTCTTTCGGATCGCTTAACTATGCCTCATTCACCTGAGTGGTAATTTCTAAAAACAGTAACATCTACTCCAAAAGACAGTAGCGAAATAAAATAACACGGAAAACAACGTAAACAAGAAATAGATGCATCTTAGAAAGGGGCAAGACGGGCACCAACTCATCCAACGAAAAAAAGGCGTATGTACTAGTAAAAAGGGGGGGAATACATGCAGGAGAACCATAGAAATGTATATTGCTTGAGCGAAATCATTACAAGAGCAATAAGAATGCCAGAGCTAAATGAAGAATAATGACTTTTGTAGCCAGCAAGTAACTTCAATCTTGTTCATTGACGTCCTTAAATACTCGAGGGTGCATATAAGGAACAAATTTAACGTCTTAATAGAGCACCCAATGTCAGGAATTTTACCATACTCATCTATTGGGGCATCATAGTCATAGCTTGTTGCAATCAGAGGACCTCCCGCTGTACGTCCAAAGTTGGTGCCACCAAAATACTGCAAGGATATAACAGAACAGAAAAGCAATGCCACTGCATACGATCATACTTGCAAAGTTTCATACGATCATACTACAATTAGATTAAATTATTAGCTCACCATATAATAGTTCTGAAAAGTGCCTCCTTTTTCAAAAAAGCGTGCAACAGAAAAAGCCAGGTCCTCAACTGGCCGATAGGGTACTGCATAACCAAATGAAAGGAACCTGTAACAAAAAATAAATGCTCTACACCTCCACTTCTTTGATAAAAAACAAAAAAGAAATACTCCAAGCATTTCATCAAAGCTTAAGAATTACAGAGCTTTACCATCCACTGTAGTTCTCTGTCCACATTTTTGGCTTGGAAGGGGAATTTGGGGTGAACCCATCACAATAGCACCCATTACATGTGTTTATCTACAGGTTTGGTATGTTACTGTTCATTATAATGGATGATTTCCAAAATATAAGATTTCTTAAGTACAAAATCAAGATGAAATATTGCAAGTTGTGCTCAATATAGAACATCCCATCCCTTTCATCTTGATGCATAAGCTTAGGGGCAGCTTAAAACAAGAATTTCCAGCAGGAAGAAAACAACCAGGAAAACAAGAATAGGAGATACAGTTTGAGCGATTAGCCTAGATGGCATAGCAAGCATAGACACTCCTAGAAAGGTTCTTTACCTATGTCAAACAAGTCTTGCAATTTAGAACACATCTGGACATCTCTTCATCTTGCACATGATAAAAATTCACCATTTCTAAATTTGGACACTTGGACAACCTCTTTAGTACTCAAGATAAGTTCAATTAGAAGACAAACCTTAATTGTTCAAATGCTTCCTATCTCATTAGTTTCAGGCTTCTGTACTTTATTGATTTTTCATTCGTCGTCTTAGTAGTTAATAGCACCCGTTTTATTTCCCGTGTTACACTGCATAAACACATAATTGCCATTACTCATCTAATACTTGTTGGTAAAATCCTCATCGTGAAGATTTTTTCACAAATGCTCTTGCACAATGCACGTGAATTTGTCATCCTTCTTAGCACCTTGATTTGCAGTATGAAACAGCCTAGCATTTGTGTTATGATTAAAATGTAAGATAAAGTACATATTTGTCGAATGCCAAAGAGGAGAGCAAGAAGTTATACCAATAAGGAACTCAATACTTACAATGGGGTCAGGTGCATCACTTTGTGCGCACATCACCCAAGGAACAGTAGTGTTAAGACTTATAGCAGTTTCTGCCGCCCATTTGATATATAGCTTGCCACCAACTCCATATGACCCCTCAACGTTTCCATATTCATTTTCAACCTGCAACCGATTTACAGAACAAAATCAGATGCAATCTACCCGAAAATCATATGCAACTTCATATTTTTTTCCCTCGACTTTATCTAGGACATTTTAAAAAGCCTAAGTGATGGCTACCTGGTAATGTTAGCGTGAGAAGTAGCACATGAAACTGATTAACAGGACAAAGTGACATAAATGAACAGGAAAAGAGCTGCCATTGAGATTGGTGCCTTCCCAGACTCTAAATGCTTATTAATTAGGTCACAAACACAAACGCCAATATTACGAACATCCTGCATAGCCTTTGATTCCTTTGAAGCCATTAACAAAGCTAGATGTTAAATTACTTCATGCACAACCTCGTTTTGTGTGGTCTGATGTAACGGAATCCTCAGAACAGCACAACAGACAATTCGTTTCATTTCAAGTATCTTGGTAATCCACGTGATAAAAAATCCGACTGAATTGCTAGCAGTTTCTACGTGTTTAACCCTATATATACCCAAGTCACTCTCATTCAGGATGCACTTCAGCTGTCCATTGTTAAGCACTGCTGTTCCGTGTACTAGGTAAAGATAAACCCGTAATCAGCGCATATCTATAAAGTGTAGTATCTTGATATGAGCTACAAGGTCTGGATAACTCTCCAAACAATGTTTGTTATCTTTACCATTCTAAGACTCCTCAGACGCCCACAGGCTACATAAGACCCGTTCGATATATTGCAAAAGAGGAACTTACTACCGAGTAGGTAGCCACAAATTCTAAAGATGATATGCGTCAATTGCTACTTTTATCAATTGGAGTTGCTGACAGGATATCATGTTATGGAGATGGAAACAAACCCACATTTTCCTTCTGGGAAATTTGACATCTAATAAATCAAGGACACAAGTTCTCATAAAATCTATGCAATACACGATCTGATCTACATTAAAATTTGTAACAGTTGCACGTACGAGGCTCCCACTGTTGTAGGGTCTGCGGAAGGTTAGTTATACATGGATAACATATTGGCTTTCCCTTATTGTGTCCCTTTCAAGTTTCCCTAATTTTGGCACATTGTAATGCCTAAAATGAGTCAGGCCTGAATTCCTAACCTAAGTCAGTGCTTTGCTACTGCTTAGTTGTTCATAGCGTCTGATGATAGATAAACAAACTAGCTGAAGCAACTGAATCACAACAAATATATCAACAAATTTGTAGGTGTTGTCTAGTACAAACTTGCGAAGAAGATAAAAGGAAACCATCACCTGAGCAAGAATGATTGGTCCTCCTTGTGATGCAAAAAGGTTCTCCTCCTTCATTAAGTTAACGATTTTTACAAGGAAAATATTCATTTCTTTCTGCGGAAAAATAAACAACTTTTAGGAATTATTAGGAATCTGTCTTTTCCTGTATTTCTTAGAAGAAACTATTTCCAGGCACAAGAAATGCAGAGAAAAGTGATAAAAAAGAACATGATTAGATAATCTCATGAACAGAGAGTGTACCTTGAAAATTTCATTGGTTGTCCGAAACTGAACTCCAGGAATAAAATGTAACCAAAGAGGAAAGCCTCTGTTCCAAAACAAGGTAAAAGATATGAAAAGTGTGCACCACGTAATAGATTGAAGATAAGTTTGCTCTCATGATAAGAACAAGTGCAGTTGGTTGCAGTGGATACAAACAATAAAATCAGTGCACTGCAGTGCTTAAAAAGTCGTATTGCTGAGAAATCTGCAGCTTCAGAGAAAACCACCTTGCTAGCAATTATGAATATCTAGCAACTATAGAATTATAATGACTCAGAACTTTGTCTTCTTTATGCTCTTTAATAATGTTACTCGCTCACATCTATATAGTTTTTGGTAGCTCCATTCTCCGAGAGTCATATTAATTCTCTTCGTCTCCTCTTTTTTCCTATAATTTCATATACTATATCGTGTTGAGGTCATAACAGCTTCAAAAACTCCTCCTTGAAGAATAATAAAGTTACTATTAACCTTTTCTTCTCAACAAAATTTATCTTTTTATACAACTAGTAATCTCCTTCAGTAATCAAGGAATTCAACTTCGTTCTGCTTAATCAGGTTATGAGCGAATTACTGTAAGCTCCTTAAGAAGTTAAATGCTGTTAATCTGATAAAATACAATCTCAGGGAAGAGAGGAAAATCTAGCTGCATAATAAAAGGAGTTAATATGGAAAACTGACCCATAGTTCCATTCAGCACAAACATATGGACCTATTCTTAGATGCACATATAGGCCAGCTTCATGAACTGTCCTCACGAACTTAACGAGGTCAAACCTGCCCTCAAAGTAGTACTACAAAAGTTGAACTGATATTCAGACATTATCGTAATTTTGTATGATGCTGTTAAGATGATAGTGTGATCTTGATCAATCCAATGTCTTAAAGGAAGCAGATGATATTTATAATAAGAATTAGAATCACGAATTGCCACCACAATGATGATTTTTTTATGCTGAGCATTTATGAAGAACAAATTCAGCAGCAAGAGAAGTAGGCAAAATCAAATTGTCCAAACATGAAAATGAGGAACTCTAGGAAAGCAGGATTCAATCTAAAGCAAATGATATCAATCATGGCAATGACCCAAAAATTCAGAACCATAGGACCCACATCGACCTCCTTATACTCGCAATTGTCAAACAATAGCTAATATCTTAGTGGACTAAGCAAAAATGCCAGAGGGACTCAAGTTCAAAAGGAGTTACTAAAGCCTGTATAGAGAGAGAGGGAGCTGGACAGTTCATGCACAAAATGGAGGTTAGCCCAATTCGAAGCCTCCAAGTTAAGTCCCAAATCTCATTCCCAGACACTATGCCACGCCACGCTAAAACTTTGACATGTATGAATCTCGAAAAGGATAGTTCAGGACTATATCTTGATCATCATGTTGAATGGAGATAAAGCTCAAGTTTTTACCTCTCCCTTGACAGGCTCATGATAGTTCCAGAAAACATAGGTCTCGATCACGTCCAGTCCCCCTTCCTTCGACTTCCTAATAATCTCCGGCCACATCTAAAATTCACCCAATAGCAAATACAATCCACATCACCAGATCACACACAGCAAAATTCACTAAACCCCCAAGAAACACTCAATACAATCAACATCAATGACAATAAACTCACGTCAGGCGTGGTGCGCGGATAGTGAAATGATCCTGACTGCAAAATCCTCCTCTTTCCATCAATAACAAGTGCTCTGTGATCATACGTAACAGTCACCGAACACCCTAGCTCGCAATAATAACCTCCAAAAATCAGAGTTACAAAAAAAATCAGCACAAATGGTGGATTCCCTCTCATATATCCACTCAACTGTACACACACACACACACACACACACACACTGACACACAAGTGCTTATACAGAGGATAGATGTTTGTTTTATGTGGAAGGTATGGATTTGTTTTGAGCAATTGTTGGTATTGAAAATGGAGAACAGATATGGAATTATTGAGGATAAGAACGTACCGGTGATAGATTCAAAGGGCTAGAGTACAAACTTGCAAGTTACAGAACGTGGGGGAAACTGGTTTTTGTCTCTCTATATTTGTTTCGTTCTGTGTTTTTGGCGGTAAACAGGAAACAAGGGTACCGGTTGCCGTCCATGAAGAACTTTTGATCAAATTTGATTTGTCTCACACCCTAAATCATGTTTGTGTTTGTCATACCTTCATTTGTCACTATTGTTATTATAGATAAAATATGGACATTTTAACGACAAATTCAATCATCTCTAAATAATTGAATGTCGGATCGTTCAGAATTGTGAAATTGACTCTACCGGTGGTTAAACTATGGACAAAAAGTATTTACTACACCACAAAGTTACAAATATTGTCCCCAATCGATAGGATAATGTTCAGAAGGTCCTATGTGATTTATTGACACTAAAGTCCATTATCTTAGCTTACATTAACCATCAAGTTTCATTGTATGTTTGAACCATTGTCTTTCAAGATAATGTAAATTGCCTTTTTCCGTTGAAATTTAGATAACTGTCGAGTTTCCCATTAGACGTCTATCTCCCACTCGCACCCACCCCTCGTACTTAGATAACCCACATAATTTTTTTTTTGGTTTTCGGGAATCGCACCACCCCGTTCCCGAAACGTCGTTCCCCAATTCTCGAGACCACACTCGGCGCTTTCTCTCTCTCACACCGATAGACAGTAGACTTAACGACCGGCGACTAGATCTAGCCATTGCCGGCGACGCAACCGACCGAACCCACCTTGTAGATCTCCGACCGGCGACCAGATTCTTGAAGATCTCTGACCGGCGAGCAGATCTTGAAGAAATGCCTGACCACCGCTATCGAATCTCCGAGTCTCCGTCTGACCACGCAACCAGTCACTAGATCTACTAGACGGAGTGTCACTGTTTGACGCCGTCCAACCACGCGACGCAACCAGCTCTGCTTGACGGAGTGCCTCACCCTGCCGGCGACTACGAGCTGTTGCAGTGCCACTTGTTGACGCCGACAATGGAGTAACTGGTGAGTGGTGACAAACGATTGCTGATTTGTCGTTGGGCGCTGCCGCGCTGAGCTATTGGCCGCTTGAGTGCACTGTGCAGAGTGCTTGTCTGTTGTCTCTTCCTTCAAACCTCATAGTGGTAAGTTTTGTTTCCTCTTGTTGTTTTGGTATGTGAATGTGGGCTGAGCTTAGATTTCCATATTATAATGTAATTGACATAGAGTTGTCAAATGGGCCGGGTGGCCTGCGGGCTGTCCCGGCCCGGCCCCTTTGATGAATAGTGCTGGCCCAGCCTTTTAGGGCCTAGGGCCTGGGCCAGGCTTACATTTCCCAGGAAAAAGCCCGGGCCCTGCCCGGGTCTGGCCCGGTTTAGGCTTCCCTATTTACTTTTGAAATTTCACTTTTCCCCCTTTCCCCCCAATGGACTTATTCCCCTTTTCCCCCCTAAACAGTACTGAAGATTTAAGTAATGCGGAGAATAATAACACATCTTTAAGTTATTGATTTTTTTTCTTTATAAATATAGTGGTCATGAGATTGAATAAATTTCCAACATCTTATGTATTGAAATTGCTGACCCCAATGTATCGTGTACCCCACATTTGCTGTATTTTGTCAATTTATGTTACAATTTGAGTGGGCTGGAACTTGGAATCTATTAAAGACGCTTTAATAAAGCGTCCCTAACAGCAAATTACCATAATTAAAAAAAAAAACCCTTACCTTGAATAACAAGAAAATGCCAAAAAAAATTAAAAAAAAAAAGAAAATTGGGCCCGGGCCGGCCCAAGCCCGGCCCTAAATGTTGGGCCTAGGGCCTGGGCTTGGATTGGGCCCAGATATCCTCAGAACCAGGCCCGGCCCGGCCCGGTTGGCAGCCCCTTGGCCCGGCCCTGACCCGATTTGTTGGAGGCCCGATGGGCTTGGGCTGGGCCGGCCCAAGCCCGGCCCATTTGACATCTCTAAATTAACAGGTTCTTTAACTTGTTTTGATTCAATTATGCTTGCAATTTTTTGAACTTTTATGATGGATATTCATCCGTGGATTGTTTTGGTATCTTGGTTGAGCTTAAATTGTGATTTTTTGGTGTGATTGGCCTGTCCTATAGCTTGTTTTGGTTTGATTATGAGGTTTAGTTATTGACTTCCTTGATGGGTTTTTAATTCTTGGTTATTTTGGTATCGAGGTCGAGCCTGGATTTGAAAGAGTGTAAGATAATTGACATGTTCTTTAACTTGGTTTGAGTATAGAAATAGAAACTTGAGCTCAATATAGACATGCATATAGTAGGTTGTTTGTGGTTATGTCTGGATTTTATGTGGGTTTTCAATATTCCTCTTGGGACTTTATGATCAAATACTGTTTTAGTTTGAGCAATCAATCTCATAGTAGTTCTGAATTGCTAAATCGAACTGTTAAAGCACATCTTTTTGAAAAAAATTGTTACCTGCTTTATGGGATTCTGTTAGATTATATAGCTATTAAAAACTAATGCCTGCATAGTGTGTGTGAATTTCTTGATCCAGATTTTTTTTTAGAGGGACTAGATTTTGACGTCGTAAGAAACCAATAAAATTTTCCCTTTTCTTAGTGAGAGATGATTTTATCACTCTATCTTAATTAAATAAATTTATTATTTAATTATTATTGTTGTCTGTTGCTGACTAAAATTAATCACTGTTGTCGACAAGAAATATTGCTAATTTTTTTATTAAATTAATAAAAAAATTTGCACCCCTCGAAAAAAATTCCTTTGCTACATGAATCTAAGTCTACCATGTACAACTTTCCTATTTACCAGTTATCTTCCACTTCCTCCAAAAAATATGATTTTTATCGAACACGGGATTAAGAACTGGGTTATGCAAAGGGCATCGCCATTGTCATTGTTGTATATTTACTAGATCTGGCAAATGGGTATACCCGCCGAGTACGGGTAAAATCTAATCAGGTCTGGATAAAACGGGTCGGATAATTTTTACCCGGGTTTTTACGGGTAGGATTTTTCAGGATCCGTACCCTACCCTTGCGGGTAGGGTATTACCTGAGGGTACATGTCTAATTTTTTTTATTAAACAAACAGATTTTAACACACTTTTTGTTTATATATTAGGCATTTTTTTAACTAATTAACGTAAACAGTTAATAGTAAATAATTTTTCACTAATTTTCCTTTTGGTAGTAGACTACAATCTCTGTCTAGTTTCATTGCTATAGGGAAGTGAATCTCAGATTCTTAATTCCAACACAATCACTCCTATCTCCGGACAAAACAATATCCCAACAAAAATACCAAAAAATTACCTACAGGCTACAAATTAATTCCTACTTTTGAAGTAATAAAAAACTTAAATACATACAAAATACAACACACAAATAATATAAATAGATTTGATAGGAACGGTGGCAACGCAGTGGTGGTGGATCTTATCAAAGACGACGTGGCGGCAGAACGACGGTGGATCCTATCAAAGATGACGGTGGCGGATCTGATCGGAGACAATTGTGGCTGCGGAGCGACGACAGGTGGCGGCCAAGCGACGGCAGATCTGATCGGAGATGACGGTGGTGGGATGTTGGTTGTCGATGGATCTGAATGGTGGCTAAGAGAGAGCTTCGTCGTGAGATATATATATATATATAGAGAGAGAGAGAGAGAGAGAGAGAGAGAGAGAGAGAGACAACGTGGTCGTGAGAGGATGCCGACCGTCGTGCGAGGAAGAGAGAGTTCAGAGAGTGAACTGTGAAGGAACAGCGGCGCCAGAGAAAATATGAGAGAAGAATGACCGAAGAAACCCTAGCACTTCATTTTTATAGTTAAAAAAAAATGGGTAGTGCGGGTAAACCGTATTCAACTCAAAAATTACGGTTTGGTTCGGGTACGGGTCTGATTTCAGCGGGTACTCAAAATAGGGACCCGTACCTGGGGTTTTGGCCGGTACGGATCGACCCGCGGGTCCGGATCCTTTTTTGCCAAGTCTAATATTTACTGAGAAAAATAATTTCTTGTTGTAGAAAGTATGAACTTTCGTGCTCCTTTTTTTTCCACCTTACCAGTAAGCAGACACTGTAGCATGAGAAAATTGGTATCAATAGATAACATTCCTTTAAGCTCGCAGGCCTACCAACCATGAAACATTGACAAGAGTTTGTTACCAACTGTGCATATATTTCTCCATAACAATAGCCCTCAATTATAGTACCCCAAGGCAAAACCACGGAGAAACAACGTACAAACAAAGTAAATTTATCTTAAATTGGAGGAAAATAAACTGTTCCTGAAAAGAAAAGAGGGTTGGACTATGATGTTAATTCTCACCTAGAAGTCGAGCACACTCTACACACAATTTATAATTGCACTATGTACATTTAAAGGTGCCTGAAAATAAAGAGTACCAACAACGGTTGGACTAGAAATCACTAGGTATGACTCCAACAAAAGATAGATGGTGTCTACGAGATTCTCGTACGAGCACAATGAGTATGCATAGACTGATCACAACACACACAATAGTAAACAATTGTCTCGGATTCAATTCTTCCTCGCAAATCTCACAGTAATATTCAACAGCTTCACGGTCTTCAATATGGAAATAGCTTAGGATTAAGGGGTGTTTGTCGTACCTTTGCCTAAGGGTGCATGGAAATAGAGAACGAAGGGTGTGTATATTGACATCACAAGATTAAGTACTCCGTTCCAACCGGATTAATATCTACCCCCGATAGAGTGTTTGAAAAATTATTTCATTTTGCAATCCCTTCATTCTAAAATTCCTTTAATTTAAAATTCTAAAATTTAAAAAAAAGTCCATTGTTTGGATAATGCTTTTTGTTGTTGAAGATTCTGTGTGTGTATTTTCATTTTTGTTTTACTGTCAATATGAGAGAGGTTAATCCCCCCCCCCCCCCTCCCATATTATTACCTTACATCCTCCTTGTCGTTAAAAAATTTATACTGATATGTATTTTTAACAATAAAAAAGGGCTGAAAATATATAGAGGGGTGGAAATAACATTCTCAAATATCGAACTATGAAACACACATTTATGTTACATCTCATGGAAGCTAAATATAAAAACAGGAAAAAATTTATCTTAACTTGATTTTCATAAATCGGTGATAAAAGGTAGGTATATATATATATATCTGAAGCATTCGCTTATAATTGCCACACATAGGATTTTTAGTCTTTTATATTTGCGACACGTAAAATTTAATGGGCTTTCTCTATGTGACAAATAAACCTTAACTTTCATTGTGGGAGTCCCCAACTTTGATGGACTCTTCAAGTAAAAGTACACCGTTACATTCCTACTAAAACTTGAACTCTTAAGGTTATTATGTTCTCTCTGTCTCTTTATCTCTCTCACTGCCGCATATAGCAGCACTGCCTCATATAGCAGCACTGCCTCCGAAACTCATGGGTTGTGCATCGGAGGATTGAATTCCTTGCATGCCTCCTTGGGTTCGCATAAATCTATCTCCATTAGTTCCCTTACCTTAAAGAGCATCACAATTGACCATTAGTCACTCCTGTGCATTTGCAAAGTTCAATTGATGGGGAAGTGCACTCGTGACTGTTGCACCATAGCTTTAAACATTTATCAAGATTCAGGCATTGGTTGCAACTTTATAGGCAATGCATTGTAAAGCCATCCAACAGTCAATACAGATGGCTAAGAACCAAGTTTAGCTTCACAACGACTATTAAAAAACAATTTAATAACACAACTAAAACAAGTTACAGGAATGTGCTAAGAAGATGGTTAGAAACTATTTAACACCACAGCTAGAATTTCTTAGAATCACGTAAGATGCAGCATATCTAGCAACAAGATGAGAGTAAGTAGAAATCAAAGCTAATATAAAGTGGTCGATTAATACTGAAACCGTCTATGATAAAAAATCTACTCTTCAGAATGAGTAAAGAAGCACCACAGGAGTTTATTCACAGCTATCCTCCAATCCAATAGTTCTCAATCAAAACACATTCTTAAAAATACTGATAAATAGAGCATCATAAACATTTAGAAGATTCTTAAAAAAAACATCACTTACGACAACGTGTGCCAAAAACCTGTTTTAAAGTTAAAAAATATGATATCATCTTTCCTGCTTACCATAAAGACATATTAGTGATTTTTCAATTAATAACTTTTTTTTGGCTATGTATATATTCAGTAAAGTGTATAAATATGCACAAATTTGGAATTACATTAAGCAGATGAAAAATATATTAAATGACGAGAGCTTCCTGCTTTTTGTAAGGGCAAATTAGTAAATTTAGATATCACTACACATTAGATATTTCTGCAAGCACATTATAAAAATATATAAGTACGCTTATTGGTGATGACAATGTGAATGCAGTAATCGGAAACATAAATTGGTTGTCTGGATAAGATTTTTTAACCTAAATGTACCCGGTTTCACTTTGAGCCAACTTGGTATATTGTGGCATTTTATTTCTTCCTGGTTTGAGTCATATTTTTTTTATAATTAATGATTGTAAGTAGTTGTAATATGCGTCGCATAGCCCATAGTAATATTTTTTGGGGATATATGAAAGAAGACTTTGAAACTCCAAGAAAAATCAAAACCGAGCAGCATTTACTCTTTTAGATCGTAAGCGTAATAAGTTTTCAAGGAATTTTATTTTATTTATAAACTTTATTGTTAGTTTACTCTCATGCACCAACCTTCTAAAGTCATGTTATACACCTTTTGAACTAATTATTTTTGAACTTGGATCTCAAAAGAAAATTAGAAATGATTAGAGAATAAGTTGTAATAAGCTTGACAATGAATAAAGCTGATTAAAAGGTAAACCTGTTATAAAAAATTTTTAACCCTTAATTGATAATTAGAAGCACAAGAAGTTCTTCCCCTATAGTAGAGTCAACTTAGGTGGCCATTGACAGCGGTTATGGCGGTGGTACTAGAAAGATATCGATTGTAGATGTGATAATGTAACAGGGGTTGTGACCATAGCAATTGTGTGCGTGACACCAATGATATCATGGTAGTTGTTTAGGTAGTAGTTGGTGAGCGCTGGTAGTATAAGTTTGTAACAATTATTATTCTATAATAAGCAATGGCTTTGGTGTTGGCGTGTAGTGTTATGGTTGTGGTGGTAGTAACCATAGTAATAATATGGTGGGAGTGATGGTATATATGATCGTTCTGTTAATAGTTATCGAAGTTGTGGCAGTAAAGTGTGTTTGAGGTACTATTGTTGCTATGATGGGCAAGTTAGACTTAGTAATTTTAGGTTTAGTTCTTTTAAGCAACTTGATGGTATGCAAAATTATCTTTTGGAACTAGGAGCTGTCAAAATATTCTTTAGAAGACGAGTGGTTTATCTATATGTTATTCAAACATGCAAAAAGTACTAGGATACTAGCTCCAAGTTAAGTCATTCATTTGTAGTAGTTTTCGCTGATAAAAAGTAAAAAACAAATTTTTTTTAACATAGATGCAATTAAACCTTTAGCGACAAGGGTAACAAGGTCTAACAAAAAAATAGTAGAAAATCTTCTCCTTCCTTTACCATATCATAACCATTTTCCCTAATTTTTACCTATAGAGTATGAAAAGTACCTAAACTTACTATATGTAAATATTGGTACCGTTAAGATGGAACAACAATTTACAGTGTGTGGCTAAGTCTCTCACATCAAAATAAGTCTTATCTTCATATTGTCATTTTTATCACAAAAAACGTACCGAAATGCTATTTGATGAGTGGGGGTTTAGCAAATTCAATGACGTTGATCCTAACCTTTTATGTTAATGCATAGAGAAAAATGTAGGTTTTGGACTTATCTCTCTCCTGGGAAGTTATTCACTAGAGGTAGCTTTTTGTTAATCAAGTGAAAAATAAATATTAACCAATAAGCGTAGCAGCAATCAAGCATTTATTGACAAAAAGGAAATATTGAAGGCGTACGCCGGAGCCTAAAGTTCGGTCCGTGACACTAAGCACTTAATCTCCTCCATATATATCGTAGATCTTTAGTTTTGTAACACTTTCTTGCTTGCAAGACTTCAAACTCCAAAACTATAATTTATGTAGCAAATAAGAAATAAGCAATTTTGTCCCAACAGATTTATTCTTATATTTGCACCCTTTATTTTTTACCAGCCCATTTAAAATTTGGCACTTTTAAGGCATTAAAGTAAAATATGTTTGTGGCGTTAAAAGCCATATCCTATAATAGCAGTTAATTTAAAAGAGCTACGAGAGCTACATCGTTTACAAGCCATTATAAAATATTTGGATATGTATAATAGTGTAGTCATAGTAGTAAAGTAGTAGGAGTACCAGAAAATTCTAGACAAAGATGTATGATTTCAATTGCGTATGATCCATATCATACTTGCATTTGCTCTGCCTTTTATTCAATTTGCGCTCAAGCTATGCTGATATATTTGCGATTACTCGTTATCCTGATGTAAATGTATGTGATTAATTTTGTTCTGTAACGTATTAACAACTAATTCTTGAACTTTTAGTTGTGTATGTACGGTTGAGTTCTAAGGGTATTTGAACCCTCCTTTTGATATCTTTTCATTTGGCACTAATATGAATTCTTTACCGGCAAATATGGGTCAAAGAAAAAAAAAATAGAGTATGAAACTCAAAAGTACTGGAGTATCATTTTGGCAATATATGAGATGAAAACCAAAAATAAAATAAAGCCCGAAGAACAAGTAATGAGTTGATGGTAAAGGTTCTAAATTTTTGTATTTTATTTGCAAGATGTCAATTTCTGTGCATTTTACATAATAATTTGAGAGGATTAAAAAAATTTTAATGGATTAATTTAATTGGATTAAAATAGGCATTGTTAGTTTGGGTGTAAAAAATGCACTAATTTGGATGTCTGAGAAAAAATTAATAATCTTCATTGGTTGAAATGATTATGAGAAGGTACACCGAGTCCTAACATTTGCTAACATAAAATAACTATTACTAAGAACGTTACCTCAGGAAAAATATATATCACATGTACATTGTGAATCATTGTGTCATTAACTTTGTTGTATTATTGGTAATTGTTTTGCATAAGCTTATTTCATTTTTAGTTTTCTGGAAGTTTTTCGTAAGTTTTATTGCAAGTTTGCAATCTCATGTACTAATCTTCTAAGTCTAACATGTTATACTATATTTGGAACTATTTCTTTTCAAAATTAAACAGCAAGAGGCCACTCGAAATTATTGGGGAATAAGTTCACACGAACTTCAAATGAGCTTGAAGGCTAAAAGGAAATGAAGGTAAATAGGTTTAAGACTGGCATTATTGTTGTGATAATGATGGCGGTTGCGGTTGAGATGGCAGTGGTTGACACAACAGTAGTGTTCTAGGTAATTTTTTGTATGGTAGTAGTGGCAGCGACTACAAATATGATGAGACTAATTATGGGCAGTGACAAAAATGGCAGTTATGGTAAAGAAAATGGTAGCACTAAGGTGTTGAGACTTTAGTATAGTAGCAGTGAATAACTGTTGTTAAGAATCCATATTGGACAAAAGGTAAAACTGATTAAAAGTGGTGATTCTAATTTTAATACCTTGATAAGAGCTTCGACGTTCTAAAAATTCTATCCCAGGACTAGAAACACTTAAAGTTTTAACCAAATTATATCATGTTTTACGACGGTCCTAACAAGTCCAACCAATTTCTTGGTGGTGCTTTCAATAGGCGATTTACGTATAGATTTAATCACTTAAACATAGACAAAAGCACATTTCATAAAACGGTCAAAATAGCACATGCAATAAAGTAAGTTTCAATAACAAAGATATAAGGTAACTATAGAACATATATGAATTTGCTAGATTATATTAAAACAAAAGATTGGATGACATTAAATTCAGACCCTTCTTTGCCGAACTCTGTACCTCCAAAATGATGGTCTTTCCGGTAAAAAAAAATGCATATCACCGCTAAGCCAACACCATTTTGTTTACTAAAATAAACAATGTATTAGGCCTATCTAAATATTAATATGCAAACATTTATCTTTACCGGGAGATACCTAAAATAAAAGAGGACAAAAAACCTACAAAAACAGCATATTGTTGGTGAAATCTTTTGTAACTCTTTTTTTTTTAAAATTTTTTATAGTAGTTTTAGACAATAAAATGATAGAGCCAAAGTTCGAGCTAACATCATCTCTATGTTTTAAACAGATTTCATGAATATAATTGTTCTTATGCTGACAGTAGGCTAATTTATTTGAGAAACTTATATACTTGATCGATTGCAACTATTATGTTTATGATGTATACATGTATTAGTTTATATATTATCTTTGGAAATATTATCATTAATGTTTGTCATTTACAATTAGAATTTGTTCCACTATGCTAAAGTATATTTTAGAATGAAATCAAATTGCATCACGTCCCGTGCATTTGCATGAGTCCATTAGCTAGTAATAAGAAAGAAGAACAAAAACAAAGACGATGCTTCATTTTTGTTATTGAAATGACAGTTACAGATAACCGAAAATTTCGGGAGCCCACAGCCCATAAAATGAGGAAGACTTCAAGATGAAGATTTGATTAAAAAAAAAAACTAGTCTAGACTAATTATTTCAACTCAAGTCTCTAAATCTTCATTTTATATATCCTAAAACTTTGCAAATCCCTTTAATCACATTACACCAATATTACTATTAAATCGGCTACCAATGAACATGTACTCAGCTTGTTACGGCTTGTTCGAGTTCGCATAACTAGGGGATGAAATGACTGGGGTTGTGTTCTTATAAATCTGTGCTCAAAATCGTGCTCGGCAAAGTTAACAAGCTGAGCTAGATTTGGCTCGTATAGCAGAGGGCAATGGAAAATTGGCAAGAAAATAAAAAGCCCTAATTTCTCAAATTGAGATCATAACTGACTACAATTTTCATATTCAAGACTATAAAAATACCAACTGTACGTAGATTTCTCTATATAACAATAGGTACCACAAGGCAAAACCATGGACTGACAATTTCAAACCTTATCTTACACTGGATGAAAATAAACTGCTCCCGAAAAGAAAAGAGGGTTGGACGATCACATTACTTCTTAGGTATATCACGAGCACATATTACACACAATATATAATTGCACTTTGTACATTTAAAGGTGCCTGACCATGATAAGAGACTACAATGGCTGCACACGGTATCTAGGGATACTATTTTAGCAAAAGATAGAGGGTGTCTATGAGATTCAACATTGAGGATGCCCTCAAACTTGACATTTGGATTCTTGTCATCCAAAGCACAATGAGTATGCATAGACTGATCACAATCCACACAATGATAAAACCATCGCCTTGGATTCAATTCTTTCTCACAACTCTCACAGTAATATTCATCAGCTTCACGGTCTTCAACAGGGGAATAGGTTAGGATTAAGGGGTGTTCATCATACCGTGCCTAAGGGCGCGTGGAAATAGAGAACAAAGGACGTGTATTGCGAAATCACAAGTATCACAACCGAATCCCAGCAATCCAAAACTAGGACATGTGCTGCACGCCCGACTGTGTTGTGATTCTTTCATATGGAGGAGGTGATCCCCGTGAGCTTCATGGTTAATCGTTCTTGGTAAGGAACTACATGTGACGTCAAGGTAGAACCGGCAGAGCACACAACTGAAGGCAAACCCGTTGCAATAAAGACCACAACATTGACAGGGAAACAAGCCCAAAAATTCAGGGGATTTTGGGAGGAGGATGAGCCGGTGTTGTGGGTGAAATGGGTGCTGCAACTCCGTAGGTAATTCCGCACAACGTTTGTGTAGAATGAAATCGCATTGAGAACACTTATAAAACGGTGAAAAAATAGGTTTAACACAGGCATCACATAGTATGTCATCATTCTTGAAGTTTTCCCCTGGACATGACTCACTTTCTTCGGTTTGCACATCAAAAAGGATTAATGGATGGTCGTGACTAAAATGGTTGAGTTTTGTTGCTGTCTCATTCTCTCCCAGTCCCAGCCGTCTGAGAAGAAATTCTGTTGCATTGATAGATTTGATGTCGTCAGGTGGCAGGTAAAGCCGATCGGAGTCATGATCTTCAATTACTGTCCCAGCGTGCACACATAAAAGCATGAAGTTAAATAAACTTGTGAACCTGGTCAAAATACAGAACGTAGGGAGCTAATCTGCATCGAATGTTTCTGTGGTCGTCAACATTATTGGCGCTATTTAGCTCGCCAATTTTGCAGGTTAAACTCAGCTGGGGAATCTCCGAGCGAGTTAGAGGTTGGGGGAAGGTAAGGGAGGAGGTTTTGTCATTTTCACAACTCTGCCAAATTCGTGGCAGAATACCACTCACGTCGCTGACCAGGGAAGCTCTAGAACTTTGAGTTCCCAAAAATGTACGAAATACCAGAGAAAGTGAAGTGAAAAGTCAAAGAACATACCAGGCGAATGGATGGACATGATAGGCTCGATCTTTGGTGGTGCACATGTGACATGGGTAAAATATCGGCATTTCCCGCAATAGTAAACCCAATAAAATCGGCGCAATCTCTTGCGGCATATGTCACAAAGGGGATCAAACTTAGTGTATTGAGATGGAAGAGAGTAGCTGAGCATGAGAGGGTGTTTGTGATCACTACGTTCAATTATGTTTGGCAATGAAGCACAGTCCCGATGGATCCAGAAATGGGCGCAAGTGTAGCAATGATACCACAAGCCTTCATGTTCTTCGCCGCAAGCATCACAGAGTAACAAGGCGCTCCTCCGCACTGGGGTTAACGGGTGTACGTGACTCGGGTGATCAATCTTGCGCTCCATCAAAGAAGCACATATCAGGTCCATGTCGAAATCGCACGGTGAACAGGTGTAAGTGAAGTGCTTCCATTCGTGTCTGCAGGCATCGCACACGGAAATTCTTCTCCCATGAAGAGAAAGAGGGTGTTCTGGGTGCAAGGGGTGTTCTATCACTTGGGGTAACTCTGCGCATAATTTGTGAAGGAAGAACTTACACTGGCTACATCCGTAGGAGGCACCGTAGATTACTTCCGAACACCCTTCGCAGCGACAAGCTTTCTCATCACCATCATCTTTGTTTGGTATGATTTCCCTGAAGAACAATGGATGCCGATGGCTGAAATCTTGAAGCTCCATCTCTGACTCAGTCCTTGTCTTCTGATCTATACCTCTGAACCATCAAGACAGATGAGCACATCAATACTTTCTCTGAAGATGGACGTAAACAATTTCCCTGAAGAACAACTTGCCTCATCTTTTTAAAAGCAGAATGCCGAACAGCTGGTTGCAACTTGCAAAAATGCCCACCAAAAATCAGAGTTACAACAAAATTAGCCCAAACGGTGGATTTCCTCTCATATTTCCACTTAACTGTACACACACACACACACACAAAAGTGCATATATAGAGGATAGATATCTGTTTTATGTGGAAGGTATGGATTTGTCTTGAGCGATTGTTGGTATTGAAAATGGAGAACAGATATGGAATTATTGAGGATAGGAACGTACCGGTGATAGATTCAAAGGGCTAGAGTACAAACTTGCGAATCACAGAACGTGGGGGAAACTGGTTTTTGTCTCTCTGTGTTTTTGGCGGTAAACGGGAAACAAGGGTATCGGTTGCTGTCCATGAAATTTGATTTGATTTGTCTCACCCCCCATATCTTGTTTGTCATACCTTCGTTTGTTACTATTGTTATTGTCGATAAAATATGGACATTTTAACGACAAATTTGATTGTCTCTAAATAATTGAATTTCAGATCGTTAAAAATTGGGAAATTGACTCTATAAGTGACAGTGAAACCACGGGCAAAAAGTACTTATTACACCACAAGTTACATAGATTGTGTCTAATCGATAGGGTAGTTTTAAGAAGGTCCTCTGTCATGTATTGACACTAAAGTCCATTATCTTCACTTACATTAACCATCAAGTCTCATTGTTTGTGTTGAAATGATTATAACAATTATTGTGCTACCGCGTAACACGTAATGGGTTCGAAAACATACCGTACGAAGTCTCCGAAAATTCCGACGTAGGATCCTTGTTGTTACGAGCCTCCAACACGCTTGATCTTTTTCGCAGGTACGAAAACGGCTACTAGAGTCGAGTTCTTCGTCCACGAACCAAATCCTAGAGCTTGGTGATTGCTCTAGAGAGAGTGCTATAGAGAGAGGGTTATTACTATTGACTTATAATTTATTGGGATATCTCTAGCTTTATATAGAGATACAATTAGAGACTGGCTTTACCTCCAACTCTTAGGAGATAAAGATTGTATTTATCTCAAACACTTAAGAGATAAATATTCTCTAAATAACTGTATTTATCCAAACTAACAAATACACATTATCTGTTAGTGGGCGGATAATGGGTCCACTGACCCAATTTATTAACAGCTCCCACTCGCCCACACACAGGGCAAATAAATCGTACAGTCCCTCTATCTCTCGTCCACTCATCTCCTCATACAGGAAATGGAACGTGCGACCTACGAGAAAGGATGTCCAGTTGAGGAGTATTGTATTAAGTTATCACCAAACTAACACAATACATCACTCTCAAAAAATCTCGTATGTACCCCAGATAGTTCAACTACACCAGATTAAACACTCTCAAATCCCTCATAGTGAGCAGTGTTAAACCTCTCATATGTTATGTATTCATGACTCATATCGAAACGAAAATCGACAAAGTCGCCCGGGCTATGAATCACACAACATGATGTAATATTGAACTTTCTTCCCAAAGCCCTCATGTCATTCCAATTAGACCCAACCGCTTTCCTAGACATGCCCCGCGAGACCGCATCATCCATGATCCAAGGGTACATGCTAAAGTAGCGACATTGAGTATCCTCTTCATGACATAGTCTAAGGTGAAAAGGGTACCATATATGATCAAAAATTTCGATCCAAGTGGCTCACACAGTGACGAAGCAGGGATTCATTCGTCACTCCCACTGTCGGTCTGCATTTAGCACATGCAGTATGATTTGCATGCTATGGCGTAACCCGCAAGGGCGTGTCACATAAATGTATAATAAAATACGCCATACGAATCTAAGTCTAGTCGCTGTACAAGCGCCTAACCTGAGTTTTTCAGCCCAGTCACTCTCATAGTGCCTGCCTGAAATCTCACATTCGGCTGTAAACAGGCTACATAGAGTTGTGGAGATACTCTATGATCGACCTACATTTATTAGGTCTCATCTTAGCTCCAACTAAGGCGACATGTTTGCTTTATAAGCTGTATCATCTTATTCGCCCACTTGGCGCTTAAGACAATTATGTCTCATCTTGCTCGCTATCTTAGCGCCAAGGTGAATTACCCGTGTGAGTGGGTCAATTCGAGCCTGGTGACACTCTCAACAAGGATGTATATGTAATCACAAAGATTATCCATTCATTCCAAAATAAACTCAAATCAAGGAATGAAAATTTAATGTAATAAATAATGTCAAGTACATAAGATGCCATAAACATATCAAAACCTACGTAGTCCCATACTCCTAATGTGAGAAAGGAAAACATCTCTAGCAATAGGCTTGGTCAAAGGATCAGCCACCATTCTGCCAGTAGGTATATGCTTCATGGTCACCTCTCCTTGCGCAACTAAAGTTCTAATGAAGTGATAACGAAAGCCTATGTGTTTGATATTTGGGGTCCGTTACAAAATCTAGGGTAGCTGTATTGACACAGTGAACAGTGACAGACTCATCTGCATGAGCTGTAACCCCTAGAGCCTGTAAGAATGACCTCAACCAAACAGCTTTCTGGACTGCTGCTGAACAAGCAACATACTCCGACTCTATCGTGGATAGGGCGATGCAAGACTTTTTCTTGCTGTACCAAGAGATAGCTCCACCTGAAGTGGATATGCGCTCATCTCTATCAGCGCCCCAATCAGCATCGCTGTATCCTCTCAATCTCAAGTCTCCACCATGATAGCACAGGACGAGATCAGCGGTTCCACGTAAGTATCGAAGAATCCTCTTCACCGCATTCCAATGAGCGGGTCCAGGATTACTCTGATAACGACTCACCATTCCAACGGCAAAGCAGATGTCTGGACGCGTACACAACATAGCGTACATCAGACTCCCAACTGCAGCCGCGTAAGGCACTTTGGACATCCGATTCTTTTCCTCATCATTCTTTGGGCATTGGTCTGTTGTTAAAGTACACGCCTTGTCCATTGGAGTGTCTATGGGTTTTGAGTTATGCATACGGAATCGTTCAATGACCTTCTTGATATATGTCTCTTGAGACAAACCGAGAAGTCTCTTTGGACGATCACGTATGATTTTAACCCCGAGCACATAATTAGCTTCTCCCATGTCCTTCATCTCAAAAGTTGAGGACAGCCACTGCTTAGTGGCGACAATGGAACTCATGTCATTCCCAGCTAAAAGAATGTCATCCACATACAAAGAAAGGATCAGAATATTTTTCTTGGATCGTTTTACGTAAACGCAATGGTCTTGTTCAATCATTTCAAAACCTATAGAGGTAATGGCATGATGAAACCTAAAGTACCACTGCCTAGACGATTGTTTGAGACCATATATAGAACGTTTGAGCCGGCAAACTTTGCGCTCATGTCCCTTGACTTCAAAACCCTCAGGTTGAGCCATATAAATCTCTTCGTCTAGTTCTCCATTGAGAAACGCAGTCTTAACATCCATATGAAAAAGTTCTAAATCCTGCTGGGCGACAATAGCTAGGATCAGGCGAATTGAAGCAAATCTCACCACTAGGGAGAAAGTGTCTTCATAGTCCACACCCCGCAGTTGGGTATAGCCTTTCGCCACAAGACGTGCCTTATACTTGTCAATTGACCCGTCTGCCTTGCGCTTGACTTTTAAAACCCACTTGTTTCCAACAGTCTTGTGCCCTGGCGGAAGGTCAACCAACTCCCAGACCTAATTTTTCTCCATTGAGCTCAACTCATCTTTCATTGCAGCCATCCACTCATTACTAGCAGGTGAAGATAAGGCTTCTTCCATAGAAGTGGGCTCATCTTCATCAGTTGGAGTGCACATAAGAATTTCACCGTCAATCTCAAAACGACGACGTGGAACTCTTCCTCGTGCACCTCTACGCAGTTGAGAATCTTGTTGACCTGATGGTCCTGATGGTGTGCTCCCACTGTCTAGGATGCTCCCACTGGGTTGAAGATCACTTATACTATCTTCAGCGACAACAGGATGAGGAACTAATCCCCCACCTTCGCTTGGAGATGGTAAAGTGGCTTCAACTTCCTCTAACTCATAGAGGTCAAGATTCTACTTGCGTCTCCAATGCTAGGAAAATCATTCTCTATGAAATCGACATCACGAGACTCTATTTCAGTCTTTCCACCATTTGGATGTTCACCATACATCACATAGCCTTTAGAGTTTTCAGAATACCTCAAGAAGATACTCTTTTTAGCTCTAGGCCCTAGTTTCCCATACTTATGAGAAATACTGTGAACATAACCTGCTGAGCCCCATGGGCGCAAGTTATCCAAATTTGGCTTTTGGCCATTCCAAAGCTCATATGGGGTGGACTTGACTGATTGTGAAGGCACTCGATTAAGTATATATGCTGCGGTCAAAAGAGCATCCCCCAAAAAGATATTGGGAGGTTTGCTTGCGCCATCATAGACCTAACCATGTCTAACAATGTTCTATTCCTTCTTTCCGCAACGCCATTTGTTGTGGAGTATTAGGAATAGTAAGTTGCCTGTGTATCCCTTTTTCCTCACAAAACTTCTTGAAGTGATCTGACAAATATTCGCGTCCTTGGTCAGTGCAAAAAGTTTTTAAATTCTTTTCTTTCTGATTCTCAACCTCAGCTACAAAGCGTTTGAAACAGTCCAAAGCTTTATAGCGGTGAGATATCAGATACACATAACCATATCGCGTATAATCGTCTATCAATGTAAGGAAATAAGAGGCGCCATGGCGTGCCTTTACACTCATAGGTTTGCATATGTCAGAGTGAACTAGCTCAAGTGGTTGAGTTGCTCTCACAGCCTTTCCAAAAGGCTTCCTGCATGCTTTACCGGCCAAACAAGCCTCACAAGTTTGTAGATTGACTCTTGCGAGTGGGCCCAAAAGGCCTTCTCTAGCCAAACGAGTCATCCTATCTTGGCCTATGTGGCCCAGTCTTGCATGCCAGGTGGTAGAATCATTCACAATATTATTATTCACAACATAAGAATAAGAGGACTGTGAATCATTTAAATCCAATTGAAAAAGACTATCCATGCGAAAACCATGTCCGAACAAAACATCATCCAGAAAAGATGTCCAACTTATTACCCTTAAAAATAAAGGAAAAACCACTGTCTAATAAAGCAGTAACTGAAAGTAGATTAAGCCGAACAGTGGGTGCATATCGCACATCCTCAAGAATCAATGTGCGCACAGTGCGCAACTTGAGCTGGTAAGAGCCAACCCCTAGCACCTCTTCGGAGCTATTGTTTCCCATGAAGATATGTTTGCTACCCGCTGGAATCCGGTGATAATCTACGAACCCCTCTCGATCACGTGCTACATGTTTTGTTGCACCTGTATCCACAAACCACACAGGTTGGGAATGAGCAACCATCACATGTGAGGAAACATATAACTGAGAGAGAGATTCTGAAAGTACCTTCTTCGGCTCAGTGCAATCACGAGCGAAGTGTCCTTTCTGTTGACAGTTGAAGCATTTAACTTTAGACAGATCCTTTTTCCCACCACGTTTTCCTCTCTTGCGTTTCTTCATTTTTCCTTCCTTTGGCGCAGAAGTGCTAGCCTCGCCTTTCTTACCTTTCTTACTTTGTCTTCCGCGCTTGCCATTTGCATTGCGCGATCCCCCTTGGGCGACATAAGCAAGGGTCTTGTCAGCATCTCGAGTCTCGTCCTCAAGGATGACATGCTGTGAAACATCAGAAAAGTTCTTGATGTTTTCACTGTGAGTCAATATCTGTTTCATATTGGCCCATGAGGCAGGAAGGGACCTTATGACAACTCTGACTTGCTGCTCATCTATGAGCGCATGGCCAGCATCCCTCAGCTTACCAATCATATTGGACATCATCCTTAGATGTTCACTCATGGTATGTTTAGGGTCTTTTGTGTACTCCTCAAACTTAATCACAAGGCTACGAAGCCGCGTAGTTGAGGTTCCACCAAAAGAGAACTTGAGCTGCTCCCATAAAGCTTTGCAAGTTGGAAGTTCATCATACTGCCCGATTAGATCATTTTGCAAGCTGCTCAACAAGGTATAGCGCGCACTACGATCTTTTTGATTCCATTTCTGGTAGGCAGTGTGGTCTATTAGGGGTTGCGCCTCAGTTGGCGCGACCAACTCCTTGGTCAAGTGCTCCTCGAGCTCTTGTTCGTTCAGCATGAATTTCATCTTTTTGTGCCAAACGTCATAATTGTCTCCGTTAAGTTTCTCACCCTTAACGAGATCAGCTATGACATTCTTGGTGGCCATTATATTCACTACATTAGATTGCGTAAGGAAAAGACATTAATTATACATCATTCTATTTATTTCAAAAAATTCAAATGAAAAACATAATCCTTTCTCACATCATGAAATCAAAAATTTGCTAAGCTTGTAATCATCTCCCATGTATGTGAGTTGGGAAAAATATTTTTCAAGTAATTTTTCGCAATAAATTATATAAGCCACAATATAATAAATCATCCACATGATAATTTAGAACAATATAAAATTGCACCATGTAATAAAGTGTGTAAGGACTCCATTGAGCCCCATTAGCATTCTAATAACTTATGCTAAGAAAATTCTGACTTGAATAATGTGCGTGCGAAATTACATCCCCGTACAAGGCTTTCTGGAAATATACAGAAAAATAGTAGAATACAACATCTTTGAAAATTCTACTACAAACTACTCCAATAAAACAAATAGAGATGCCGCACATCACATTATTCTCAAAAGAATTTTCTTAAAACAAGAGTAAACACATAAACATAAGTTTCTTTAGAATGTCAATCTAGTATCCATCCATTTAACCTAAAACTAGCATGCTCAAATAACAAGTTAAAGGGTAGTAAAATGGATGAATATGCCACATTCTCCTTCCAAGAAAAAACGGGCATTAAGGCCTTTAAAATAAAAACTGGTTTAATAAGTGTGGGCTTACCAAAAACCCAACAAATATACCTCAAAAGTATATTTAAACCATAACACAAATCAAGGCAAGCATGTAACAAATTAGACATAATTTATCTATGTCATATAACTCTCTAAGAATATTTATTACTACTCACAAAGTGCAAAAATTAATATTTGCGCATTATTCGTATTTTTGGGAACTCATAAGTATCACAAAAAATATTTCCAAATGGCCAAAAAATGAGAGATAAAATCTTAAAATTGGCAAACAGTAAATTTATCCCTAATATACCCTCTACAATTAAAGAAAATTTCTGAGCGTATCAAAAAAAAAATTTAAAGCTAATTTTTCTAAAAAAAATCATTTAAAAATTAAACAGAACACACACAGAGGATATTGAGCTAAATTTAATACTATAGAAAAAATTCAGAAGCCAAAACGGAGCTCCACGCGCCGGTGGTGGGTCAAAACACAGCCAGAAAATACCTCACGCGCCTCCACGCGCCACCTTGCGCGTGGGTTTGCGTTTGGAATTTTTTTTTGAACAGGCGCGTGAGTTACACGCGCGCGCGTGGGCGCGCGTGGAATCAACTTGGCCTGGGCGCGTGTCGCGCGTTCCAGCAGCCTCGGCTAGCGCGTGGACGCGCGTGCATGGCTCCTATGTGCGGCTTGGCTCACGTGCGGCTTGGCGTGTGACTAGTCATGCGCGTGGCTCAATCGGCGCGTGACACGTGTCACGGCTTGTGTGTACTGTTCATCTTCTTCGTGAAAAAAATCTTAATTTTTTCAGCGCCGCCATATCGCGATGCCAACTTTTTAAGGCCATATCTTTCTCGTTTTTAAGCCAAATAATGCGTACGATATATCGTTGGAAAGCTTATACGACATAAATTAATTATGTACCAACCGATCATGATAAAAACAGAATATCATGCTCCGAATTTGAGTCCCAAAACTCGAAAAAACCACAATTTTCTTGAAAAATAAAATCGTGATTTCTCATATACCATGCATCCAAAAATCACGAAATTTTACGTAGTTCATCCTCAAACATAGGAGAACAAAATCATATAATTATTTTTCAGAAAACATGCTCAATAAATTTTGAATTTTTGTAATGGGTCTCGTTCATGTATCCGGAAAAAAATCGCAACATGCACATAATTTAATTAGCATGTTTAAAGGCGAATCAACAAGTAATCATGCTCTGATACCAATGTTGAAACGATTACAACAATTATTGTGCTACCGCGTAACACGTAATGGGTTCGAAAACATACCGTACGAAGTCTCCGAAAATTCCGACGTAGGATCCTTGTTGTTACGAGCCTTCAACACGCTTGATCTTTTTCGCAGGTACGAAAACGGTACTAGAGTCGAGTTCTTCGTCCACGAACCAAATCCTAGAACTTGGTAATTGCTCTAGAGAGAGTGCTATAGAGAGAGGGTTATTACTATTGACTTATGATTTATTGGGATATCTCTAACCTTTATATAGAGATACAATTAGAGACTGTCTTTACCTCCAACTCTTAGGAGATAAAGATTGTATTTATCTCAAAAACTTAAGAGATAAATATTCTCTAAATAACTGTATTTATCCAAACTAACAAATACACATTATCTGTTAGTGGGAGGATAATGGGTCCACTGACCCAATTTATTAACAGTTTGTTTGAACCATTATCTTTCAAGATGACGTAATTGCTTTTTTCTGTTGAAATTTGGATACTCGTTGAGTTTCCCATTGAACGTCCATCTCTCACTCGCACCCACCCCTCATACTTAGAGCGTCCTTCGCTACTTTAGTTGTTGCCACTTCGACGGGTGTCAATAAATATTTGATGCCTAACCATTCTCGCAACTGCAACTTCATACTGTTCGTCTGAACCACCCGACGTCGTAGCTTCTTTGCCTATTCATTATTACACGCCCAATATGCTCTGTTCTGACGATAGCTTTGCAACTTCTTGGGATATATCCTAGTTGCGTCAGCTGGACATTCACCATAACTCTCAATGTTTCAGTTTCATTAGCTATGTATTCACTACTGGTCTTTTACCATGTGTTTGGAAAAGAACTGGCACAGCACAAGCCACTTTCAAAGTCTATATGCATCAAAGGGGTTGTGTTCTTCTGTAAATTCCTACTGTCCTCCTTTTGCAATGATACATGTCTTTTGGTTACTTGAACAATAAAGACATTTCCTAGACATCCTCTAAGCATGGAAGAGAGGCAAAAATATCCTTCTGCACTTGCGTGCATGCATTAATTCGAGTGTTTGATCACTAGAAATGAAGAGATTATTTGTTTGGACCTCTTCCACTTTGAACAATTATACACGTAAAAAAAGTATGTTCTTGAAAGAAGGCAAGGTTGAAGAAAAAAAAGAATAATAGAGCACCTTGATCATTGTTGCCAAATGAATGGGGTTCGTTACCACGTGGAGGTGCCACAAAGGATGCAGCCTGAGTCAGCTTTCAGGTAGGCAAATTGGGAGGCAGCAAGGATGGAGTAAGAGTTGAGAGTAAGGCTCCCCAGACAGGTCGCAAGGTCTGGCAGTGCTGCACAGGCAAGGCAACGACGAACAGGGCCGACAGTCGACAGTCCGAGTCGAGGGTGCAGCGTCAAGGGTTCGATGTCAGGAGTCCAAATGTGTTTCTCTCACTAGAATTCTAGAGAGAATGAATTTTTAGAGAGAGAAAGTGAAAATGCCAAATGTGAGAAAAGATCATTGAATAAGCTCCAAAGTCCACTATTTATAGGCAAAAATGTGAATGTGTCATCAGCTGACACGTGTCGTCCCCTAGGAGCGACATGTCACCGAAGGTCCAAAGTACTGATTCTTCGTTGGACTGCCGGTCCCCAAGTTCGTGCTGCCCTGCCCTTGTAGTATCTCTCTGCCTATCTGAGGAGACTGATCATATCGCGGTACATGGTCAGAGTAGCCCGTTTCCCCAGTCACAAGTCCAAGCCTTTACTGAATTCCACAAGGTGCGTCAAGAGAAGCGCAAAGAACCTGACAGCAGTGAGGATTGCCCTTATAGCCAACTATTCGGCGAACTAGGCGCGATGCCCTCCAAGGACCTGCTCCTGTCCCGGAGTGACCCGGGGGTCGTTGCCCTGGTGGTGTTGACGATCAACAGTAACATGAGTGGGCATGGTCGCCGCTCAGTGCTTAGAGTCCGTTACGGGGAAGTCTTTATGTCAGAGCCCTCCCGTGAGTGTGATGTTGATGGCCTTAAGGTTGTGCCGACGATGGCTTTAGGGTTGTGAGCCCATCTCGATGTGAAGGCCAGAGCCCGTCGGGTGATTATGCCGGCGATGGCCTTAGGGTTGTGAGCCCATCCTGTTGCGAGGGCCGGAGCTCGTCTGGTGATTGTGCCGGTGATTGCCTTAGGGTTGTGAGCCCATCCCGCTGTGAGGGCAGGAGCCCCCTGTGATTGTGTCAGCGATGGCCTTAGGGTTGTGAGCCCATCCCGTTGCGAGGGCCGGAGTCCCCCGGTGATTGTGCCGCTGATGACTTTAGGGTTGTGAGCCCATCCCGCTGCGAGGGCCGGAGCCCTCCCGGTGATTATGCAGGCGATGGCTTTAAGGTTGTGAGCCCATCCCGCTGCGAGGGCCGGAGCTCTCGGTGATTGTGCCGGCGATGGCTTTAGGGTTGTGAGCCTATCCCACTGTGAGGGCCGGAGCCCTCCCAGTGATTGTGCCAGGGTTGGCTTTAGGGTTGTGAGCCCATCCCGCTGTGAAGGCCGGAGCCCCCGGTGATTGTGCCGGCGATGGCTTTAGGGTTGTGAGCACATCCCGCTGGCACGTAACATGATTGCGGTGCATGGGTGCGACGACTACCGTCGCGAGACAATACCTAGTGCCGGGGCACATATCATGAGAGTGGCATGCGAGAGCGGCGACAAGTGTTGCGGAACGATGCCTAGATGACGATGTGCGTCCGTGAGCAACGGTTGTTGCGACGACGATGTGTGGGAGACAACGGGCGTCGCGCGACCAATGGTGGTGAGTGAGCATTGCGGAATGCGTTGGGTGAGATGTCACCAGCGGTAAGCAGGATCCCTCCCCCAAAGACAGGGGTGGCCGACCCTCTTCTAAAGAGGGTGGCCGACCCCCAAAGACAGGGGTGGGCGAACCCCTTGCAAAGATGGTGGCCGACCCCCTTCTCAGGGGGTGGCCGACCCTTCGGGGGAAATCTGCACTTGAGTTCGATCGCCGTCTGAACGTTCGGGGCACGAAGTGCTTTGACCGGCTAATGGCGTTGAGCAATTTGACTGACAAACGGGTGATGTGTCACCCAACATGGGTCCCTTCGCAGGCCTGGGGTGCGGTCCGGATAGATTGTGAACAATCATTGTATCATACCGTAAAAGGAAAAGTCGGTTTTGCCCAGAAAAAATAGCACAAAGTTGTATCTACCAAAAAAAACAGTGTCCTTGTCTCACCCTGGCTTAGTCAAGCTTCCACAGAAAGGGTATAGCTACTCCAGTTACTGATTTGCAATCTGCACTCGCAAAGCTACCTTCCTCTATCTAGAGAGTAAACCATTGTGAGGCTCGCTTTCACTACACCCTGGTAAACTGTCAGGACACTGCGATCGAGGAGTTTCTGCACTTGGCTCAGAATAGGCAAACTAAAAATGCTGCCATGGTTTTAGTGCAATTGCCCCAGATCCTTGATAAATGATGCTTTGGGTTCATTTTATTGACACAGAACGACGTCTGTCTTCGGTTCTGTTGTGTCAAGATATATTTATTCTTAAGAAACGCTATTCCATGTTCATTTACTCTTTTCTTTTCTCTTTCATGGAAATGGAGGATATATGGTACGGAGTAATTTTTAAGTTGCAAATTTTATTACTAGTAGCCACATGCAAGGAGTGCTTGACATCCTAGTCCCAATGACATGATTCTGTCTCATCATTTCTAGTTGGACGTAGAGCACATTCAAGAAGCTATTCAAAACCTCTTCGTATGCCTCGAGATGATTGTCTTCTCTGTCCTCCAGCATTATGCGTTCCATCGGTTACGCAAAAGAGATGAATGACAAGCATGTGTTAACAAGTGAGATCAGTAGACACAAGTTGTAGGTTTTCACACTTTCTGATATGTGTTGATAGTGGCAGTGGAGAGAGGCACGTAAACACTGCTCTTACCTCTAGAACTTTATATATCTTTCCTTATCTTGATTTTCCCCTTGGAGAACATACTTCGTATCAGACAACGATGTTTAGATATGACAATTCTGTTATTTTTCTTGTTGGTGTTGCTACATGAATCTAAGTCTATAGATTTCCTATTTACCATGTACAGCTTTCCTATTTACCAGTTATCTTCCACTTCTTTCAAAAATATGATTTAGCCGAACACGGGATTAGGAACTGGGCTATGCAAAGGGCATCGCCATTGTTATCGTTTTATATTTACTGAGAAAAATAATTTCTTGTTGTAGAAAGTATGAACTTCAGTGCTCCTTTTTTTCCACCTTACCAGTAAGCAGACATTGTAGCATGAGAAAATTGGTATCAATAGATAACATTCCTTTAAGCTTGCAAGCCTGCCAACCATGAAACATTGACAAGAGTTTGTTACCAACTGTCCATAGATTTCTCTATAACAATAGCCCTCAATTATAGTACCCCAAGGCAAAACCATGGAGAAACAACGTACAAAAAAAGTAAATTTATGTTAAATTGGAGGAAAATAAATTGTTCCTGAAAAGAAAAGAGGGTTGGACTATGATGTTAATTCACCTAGAAGATGAGCACACTTTACACACAATTTATAATCGCACTTTGTACATTTAAAGGTGCCTGACAATAAAGAGTACCAACAACACGGTTGAATTGGAAATCACTAGGTACGACTCCAACAAAAGATAGAGGGTGTCTATGAGATTCTCATACAAAGCACAATGAGTATGCATAGACCGATCACAACGCACACAATGATAAAACAATTGTCTCGGATTCAATTCTTCCTCACAAATCTTGCAGTAATATTCAACAGCTTCACGGTCTTCAATAGGGAAATAGCTTAGGATTAAGGGGTGTTTGTCGTACCTGTGCCTAAGGGTGCGTGGAAATAGAGAACGAAGGGTGTGTATTTTGACATCACAAGATTAAGTACTCCGTTCCAACCGGATTAACATCTACCCTAGATATAGTGTTTGAAAAATTATTTCATTTTGCAATCCCTTCATTCTAAAATTCCTTTAGTTTAAAATTCTAAAATTAAAAAAAGTCCATTGTTTGGATAATGCTTTTTGTTGTGAAGATTCTGTGTGTATTTTCATTTTTGTTTTACCATCAATATAAAAATTTATGAGAGAGGTTAATTTTACCCTCCTATATTGTTACCTTACATCCTCCTTGTCGCTAAAAAGTTTATACTGATACGTATTTTAAACAATAAAAAAGGGGTGGAAAGAACATTCTCAAATATCGAACTATGAAAAACACATTTATGTTACATCTCATCGAAGCTACATATAAAAACAAAAAAAAAATCTTAATTTGATTTTCATAAATCAGTGATATTAAAAGGTATTATAATAAGAAAGAAGAAAGAAAAAAAACAAAGATGAGGCCTCATTTTTGTTATTGAAATGACAGTTACAAATAACAGAAAATTTTGGGGATCCCACAGCCCATAAAATGAGGATTGAACGATGAAAATAACTGTTCCTAAAAAGAAAAGAGGATTGAACGATGACATTACTTCTTAGCTAGATCACGAGCATATGTTATACACAATTTATAATTGAACTTTGTACATTTAAAGGTGCCTGACCATGAAAAGTCACTACAATAGCTGCACTCAGTATCTAGGGATACCAATCTAGCAAAAGATAGAGGGAGGGTGACTATGAGATTCAACATTAGGGATGCCCAGGCTCCAAACTTGACATTTGGATACCCATGTTTTGTAAGGAGGAAGGACCTAGGTTGACCCAAGGTCCACCACACGCGCGCGCGCCGCCCGGTCCGTGGCTTGGGCTTGGGCCCATCAGACTTTATTCTTTTTGGGACAAAAACATTTAAATTTATTTATTTATTTTCTTTTCCGAAAGTTGCTACCTTTCCGGCTAGCAGTTTTTTTATGTGAAGAGTTGCACCCCCCAGTAAATACTCTGTGTATAAAAATGAGTCAGTTACAGAAGTTAAGAAGAGAACTGATTTTTTCAAAATTATTTTCTGTAATATTCTGTCTCCGAATTTCCTGTGTCCGAAAGAGTTCTGTGCCATTGTTTTGGGTCGCCGGGTCTGCAATTTGGAGTGCTCCTATTTCAGACGTATTGCCGTTGTATCTTCGGAGACTATCGTCAAGAACCGTCAGAACCGTTGCAGGACGAATAAGTCTTAAGGACAGTGAATCAAATTCACGCCTCGGTTCTCCATTGCTGTTTGTCTGATTTTGCTGTGAGTTAATTTTAATTGTTCTTGCTAATATTGTTTGTTCTGTTTAGTAAATCACATTTCAGTATTTTTGTACTTAGTTGATTTCTGCACAAATATACACAAGATATACTATTTGAACAACAATCTTAACACTTATTCCGCACTTTGTGTTGCATGTGTAGAAACAGTAATCCGCACGTTGTGTTGCATGTGTAGAAACATTATTTCCAAAACAGTGTTTTCAATTTTGATTCTGTCAAGCATATAAAATTATTTTCAGTTTCTGAATTTAATTTTAGTGATACTAGACTGTTTTATACTTTTGTTTTTATACTGGACTGCTTATTAATTGTTGTTATTTTCTGTTCATAGATATAACAATGGCTACTAATGAAACCAATCCGGATAGTGGACCGATTAATCCCAACGTGCAGCACAGTGGTGGGACTGTGTATGCGACACCTTATGTGGCATCTGCTCATGGTTCTGTTGGACTTGGTGAAAGACCGGAAAAGTTCAACGGAAAAAGATTTTAAGAGATGGCAACAGAAAATGTTGTTATATCTTACCACCTTGAATTTGGCAAGGTTCTTGCAAGAGGATGCACCAGATCTTGGTGAAAATCCTGACCAGCAAACAGTGGTTGCTGTGGATGCTTGGAAGCATTCAGACTTCTTGTGCAAGAACTACATCCTCAATGGATTGGACAATGCGTTGTATAATGTATATAGTCCAATGGTCAATTCGAAAGCATTGTGGGAGTCTTTGGAAAGGAAATACAAAACGGAAGATGCCGGCTCAAAGAAATTTGTAGTCGGCAAATTCCTTGATTTCAAGATGGTGGATTCCAAGACAGTGATTAGTCAAGTCCAAGAGTTTCAGCTAATTCTGCATGATATTCATGCGGAAGGGATGGTACTTGGAGAGTCTTTTCAAGTGGCTGCTTTGATTGAAAAATTGTCACCTACTTGGAAAGATTTCAAGAACTATTTGAAGCATAAGCGTAAGGAGATGACGCTCGAGGATTTGATAGTCAGATTGAGGATTGAGGAGGATAATCGCCAGTCCGAGAAGAAGGCTGATAATTATCATCAAGAGGCCAAGGCAAATGTGGTCGAGCAAGGTCCATCAAAGAGGAGGAAAATTTTCGATTCCGATGGTCCAAGCGGAGCAAGCGACTCAAATTTCAAAGGCGGTGAGAAGAAGAAGTTCAAAGGGAACTACTATGTGTGCGGCAAAGCTGGCCATCGTGCTAAGGATTGTCGCAAAAACAGAGAAAACTTTAAGAATGGAAAGAATTCTCAAGCCAATGTGACCGAAGTTACCAAAATCATCGAGGATGTGACACATTTGAATTTATCTGCGGTGGTATCCGAAGTCAACTTGGTTGGAAATCCCAAACAGTGGTGGGTAGACACGGGCGTTACTCGACATGTGTGCTCCGAGCGAAGTCTATTCACTACATATGAGAGCGCCAACAACGAGAATCTGTTCATGGAAAACTCTTCTTCTTCAAAGGTGCTAGGAATGGGCAAGGTGGTCTTAAAGATGACATCCGACAAGGAATTGAGTCTCAACAATGTGCTTCATGTGCCAGACATTCGGAAGAATCTAGTGTCAGGCTCATTGTTGAGTAAGAATGGTTTCAAGCTAGTGTTTGAGAGTGATAAATTTGTACTCACTAAAGGTGGGATGTTTGTAGGAAAAAGGGTACTTATGTGATGGTCTTTTTAAGTTAAATGTAATGACCATTGTGCCTAAAGCTGTACCTAATTCCGATATTAATAAAACTATTTCTTCTGCTTACTTGTTAGAATCTCCTAATTTATGGCATCGTAGATTAGGTCATGTGAACTATGGCTCCTTACAAAACCTAGTGAAAAATGGATTTTTAACTAAAATGAATTTTGACTCACATAATGCATGTGAAATTTGTGTTGAAGCTAAAATGGCAAGAACGTCTTTCAAGTCAATTGAAAGAAGTACGGAACCTTTAAGTCTAATTCATAGTGACATATGTGACTTAAAGGTGGTACAATCTAGAGGAGGAAAAAAGTATTTTATTACTTTTATTTATGATTGTACGAGATTTTGTTATGTATATTTTCTTTGAAGTAAGGATGAAACCTTGGAAGCATTTATGCAATACAAAATTGAGGTTGAAAATCAACTTAGCAAGAAAGTCAAAGTACTAAGAAGTGATAGAGGTGGAGAATATGTTTTCCCTCTTGCAAAATTTTGTGTCGATCACGGTATCATTCATGAAACCACGGCACCGTATGCGCCTCAGTCAAATGGAATTGCTGAGCGGAAAAATTATACTTTAAAGGAAATGATGAATGCTTTGTTGATAAATTCTGGACTACTGGATAACTTGTGGGGGGAAGCGGTCTTAACCGCAAATCATATACTTAATAAAGTACCTCACAAGAAGCTGCAAAAGACACCTTATGAGCTATGGAAAGGTCGTCCTCCTTCCTTCAAATATCTTAAAGTGTGGGGGTGTCTAGCAAATGTAGCTATCCCACCACCTAAAATGGTCAAAATAGGACCTAAAAAGGTTCATGGAATTTTCATTGGATATGCAAGCCATAGCTCGGCATATCGGTTCTTAGTGCATAAATCTGGAGTTGACGATATAGACGTCAACACCATAATGGAAACAAGGAATGCACATTTCTTCGAAGATGTGTTTCCTTATAAAGTTGCACAAGAACGGAGCTCTTTAGAAAGAACTAGTATGGACTAAGATCCCTCACAAGAAGAAGATGAGCCAAGACGTAGCAAGAGAACTAGAACGTCTACATCGTTTGGTCCTGATTTTCTAACATTTTTATTAGAAAATGAGCCTCGTACTTATAGTGAAGCAATGTCGAGTCCCGAAGCTCCTCATTGGAAATAGGCTGTTAACAGTGAAATTGAATCCATCATGCAAAATCATACGTAGGAACTGGTGGATCTTCCTCCTGGAAATAAACCATTAGGGTGTAAATGGATTTTCAAGAGAAAGATGCAAGCCGATGGAACGATCGAAAAATACAAGGCCCGATTGGTTGTCAAGGGATATAGACAAAAGGAAGGGCTTGATTATTTCGATACATATTCACCAGTTACAAGAATAACATCCATTCGAATATTGATAGCTATTGCAGCTATTAATAATCTTGAGATACACCAAATGGATGTGAAAACAACCTTCCTAAATAGAGATCTAAATGAAGAGATCTATATAGAGCAACCCGAGGGGTTTGTAACTCCTAATCATAAGAGGAAGGTGTGCAAGCTTGTCAAGTCACTTTATGGACTAAAACAGGCTCCGAAACAATGGCATGAAAAGTTTGATAAAGCCATGATTGAAAATGGCTTTAGAATCAACGAATGTGATAAATGTGTCTATGTTAAAGGTACAGAAAAAGGATATGTCATTATTTGCCTTTATGTGGATGACATGCTCATTATCGGGAGCAATAATGAATTCATTAAGGTTACAAAGAAAATGTTGACCAGTAAGTTTGAGATGAAAGATATGGGTGTGGCTGATGTTATACTTGGTATGAAAATTACCAAAGCATCAAATGGACTAGTCTTGTCACAATCTCACTATATTGAAAAAGTGCTAGACAAATTTAAAAGTTATGATAATAGTCCAGTTAAGACACCACTAGATATAAATTTACATCTAACAAAGAATACTGGTGAAGGAATATCTCAATTAGAGTATTCGCGTATAATTGGTAGCTTAATGTATATCATGAATTGCACGAGACCCGATATAGCATATGCTGTCAGTAAGTTGAGCAGATATACTAGCTGTAATACCCCGAACCTTGATTTTTTTTTTTGCCGGTTATTTTAAATCTTTAGCTACAATTTTAGAGTCATAAGTAAAATTTAATGATAGCAGAGACTATTGATGTTGATTAATGCCTTTTCGCAAGGATTAGCATTAACTGGTATTTTTCTAGAAACCTATAACGATAAATTTATACTTATAGTTAGCGTCGATATTTTATTCGCAGCTTTTAGTATGAATTAGTGTAGCAGGGTTAGTGATAGACCGTCAAATTTTCTTACTACGTTAACCGTTCATAAAATAACCATATTTGGGCATTCGTGTAAAAATAGGTGTTCTGGGTAGAATTTAAATGAATCGTGAAATAGAAAGGGGGGGCTTTTAGTAATTCTTTGGTCTAGGGATTTATATATATCCATGAGCTACCAACACCAGCCGACCCTAATAACTCTTCCTGCAGTTCGGTTCACGGCAAGGAATACCGGGAGAGAGAAAGAGATAGATTAGAAGAAGGATCGAAGGATTTCCGGCAAGATTCTGTAAGTTTCTAGCCTTCCTCCTTTTGATTAATTACAAGCATCATGCGTTTTTTTTCTTCAGGGAGGCAAAATGATGGAGAAACCCATCAAGTCACAGCCATGGTGGCTGTGACTATATATATATATATCAGGTGTATTAAAGAATTGGGGAGGAAACCATGAAAATTCGGGTTTACATGAGTTGTGTGCGCGTTAATGGGTACCGTGCGTGTGCGTGAGTGTTTGCTCTGTGGGAACGTCGCGGCAATGGTGTGAGTGCATGGGCTACCGAGGCAGCCATGTACATAAGTAAATTGTAGGTATATAGCAATGGTGTGGGTGCATAACTGGGTGTACTGGGCTGCCAAGTGTGTGGGAAGTGTGTTTTGGTTGGACCCTGTGAGCATGGTGTAGACAGCCATGGGCTGCTGTGTTTGCAGCCGTGCGGTGTATACATGTGTCGAGTAATTGTAGTTTGTGAGGGAGTGTAGGGGAATGGAGAAACTATGAATTTATGGTGCAAATTGCAGTGCAGTGTGTTAGAGTGTGATTATAGTGTGGATGGGTGAAATTAGAGTGCTTGTACATGCTTGCGTATGTTGAGCCAGAAGAAGCTGAAGCTTTGCATGGAAGTTCTGTTACTAGTTGGAAGGCAATGAGTTGTGTGTGAAAACCATATGAGAATGCAAAATGTTGTCTCACCAATGTAGGTATAGTTTTCCAAAGTCTGTCCATATGAGCTGCAGGCAAGTTGTAGAAGAACACATCAGAACAAAGACCAAATGAAGCATTCAAAAGCATAGTTCCATATGTATTTCTGTGTGATATTAGTGGGTGAAGTGGGTTTAAGCAGGAAGAATGAGGGGAAGGGGTTGTGATTGTTTTTGCATTTTGTGTGTATGGGTGGGTGTGTATAGGAGTGCGTATATGTCTTTGTGAGTGAAGTGGAATGGTGAGTGCAGATGTGGTATGTGCTTGTGAAAAAGCTGTGCAGGTGAAAGGGATGAAGCAGCACTGTTGCTGTGCTGTTTTGGTGTTAATGTGTGTTGTGCGCTGTGGGAGAAAGGAAGAAGGCAGTGGTGTAAAGGCAAGGAAATGGGCTTTGTTTCTGAAGTGATCTCACTACTGGGTAGGCGTGAAGGAGAAGACTGCTTAGAGAGAGGGAAAGTTTATGTTTTAAATTTAACTCAAAAGTGTCGCTAAAGGGGACTCCTGTCTTAGCAGTTCACTTCTGAATTTTTAAATATATTTAGGAATTTATTTGGACAAAACTCAAAGAAATAACTTATGTTAATTTTGCAAGATCTACACACAGTAAAAATTTCAGATGTTTTGGAGCTTGGGAAGCTTGCTAACTAATTTTATTTGTAAAAGAGATTTCAGTGTATTTTAAAATAGTAAATTAAGCTATTAAATTATGATACTTTTATAATAGTCTTATATAGCTATGATAATTTATATTCTAAATTTTCAAAATTTTTTTAAGTCATTTGCTATGTTAGCACCGTTAGCGGCTTAGCGCCCGAGCGGGTATCGCGTAACGCTCCACTTTTACAACAGTTTACGAAATTATTTTAATAACCAAATCTGAGCAAAATTAGAGAAATTACAAAACAGAAGCTTCTCTTATTTCTGTGAACCTTAGGCATGGAATTTTCTGGGATTTTCTGGACATGGGAAAAGTCTCGAACAATTTTATTTTTTTAAACAGGTTTTTGAATTATTTAACATAGTAAACAAAATTATTTTTGGCCTAGAATTTTACAGTGACCTAAAACTACCTAGAGGCTTAAGTGTCTAAAATTTCGTGGCATTCCGATGCCGTTTGATATATATTTGGATAATGAGCATTAACGCTCAATTTAATGAGCAGTTTAGGATTCTGAGCGAAAAATTCTGGAAATGACCGTTCTTGTCCGAAAGACCCACCAGTGGTCTAAAAAGTCTCTTTTAGGTTATATCTAGGTGGATAATGGTATGTTAGGCATCGGGGACGAATAGAAAATTTTACAAAGTACGAGGGGCGGTTTGGTAAATTTTCCTCACTTACGAGGAACTTAATACTTAACGGGCTTGAGCGTCAATGAATGACATCCATATGGTTTGTTATTTAGATTTTGATAGTCAAGAGCTAGGACCGACATTTGAGCAAATACCAGAAGCAGATTTTGAGCGAGGTAAGTACCCTGCCATATTCTTCCTTATACCCTACTTGAAAAATTATATATCGTATACATGTTCTTAGTTAAAATTGAAAGTTTTGAAACATTTTCATTGCCCTATGTCTGTGGTAAATCGTTTGATAAAATTTTAAATGAAATGCTATGGAATTGTTGTGTGAGTAACTGAATCATGCTTGGTACATGTGGAATGAGATGATAGTTGACTATGTCGTTACTGCGCCCCATATCCACGGGGGAAAGTGGGTTCTGGGTCCTAGTCAACGGGACCATACGTTGACGCACAGTACTGTTGCACCGTGGTTCGCCTTTGCGTCCACATTTGTTATCCCGGGTGGAAGAGGGATTTTGGGTCCTAGTCAGTGGGACCATACGCTGACCGCAGTATACGTGTTATGATTAATTGTAACAGTGCTTGATGAAACTCTTGATTGATCTTATTCTAATTCGAGAATCTTTTGATGCAAGTACATATATATACGTGGATATGTTGAGTGTATTTATTTTGGTAACATTGAAATTTTATTGTGAAAAGGAAAACCATGGCATGTTTGAAACCCTCAAATTATTTTAGGAATATGGCATGTGTATTTATTGGGTCACCAGCTCACCCCTTTTCATAAATGTTTTCTGGTGAACACCTAGATGAACCTCAGTACTATGAGGGTAATGAAAATGAAGCCGCAGGAGATGCTCATTAGGAAGTTTGTTTAAGCTCTTGAGAAATTGTTGAACCGCCAGTTAATTATGTGAATCGTTCGTATACTAATTCCAGGAAGTTTTCTTTAGAATAAATACTAGCAGTTTTCATGGAGGAATTCAGTGGAATAATTTTAGAAAGAGCTGTAAGGAAATCTTTAGAAATACATGTTATGGTGTTAGTAAATGTATAATTATAGAAGTGTGAACAGGTTTTAAATAAGGCCTGACAGAACCCTAATTAGTTGTCTGAATGGGTCTGTGGCCGGTCACGTGCCTAGTACATGGGTTTACCCGTGGGTTTGGGTCGTGACACTAGCAATCCGGGGAAGAATCACTAGATGGCTATTGTAAGAGTCTTAAGGTACTTAAAATATACCTTAAACTTTGGTCTGCATTATTCAAGATATCCAGCTGTATTAGAAGGATACAGTGATGCCAACTGGATATCAAATTCTAACGAAACAAAATCCACAAGTGGATATGTGTTTACATTAGGAGGAGCAGCTATTTTTTGAAAATCCTCTAAACAGACATGTATTGTTAGATCCACTATGGAATCTGAATTCATTGCTTTAGATAAAGCAGGAGAAGAAGCGGAGCGGAGTGGCTTCGTAATTTCTTGGAGGATATTCCAAATTGGCCTAAACCTGTGCCACAAATTTGCATACATTGTGATAGTAAATCTGCAATTGGAAGAGCACAAAGCAGTATGTATAACGGTAAGTCTAGACACATACATCGCAGACATAATACCGTTAAAGAATTACTTTCTAGTGGAATTACCTCTATTGACTACGTGAAGCCAAAGGATAATATTGTGGATCTGTTAACGAAAGCTTTAACTAGAGAGAAAGTAAATACGTCATTGAGGGGAATTGGTCTTAAGCCTATGAACTAAAGAGTTGCCACAATGGAAACCCTACCTAGCTGACTGGAGATCCTAAGATCTAGGTTCAAAGGGAAAACTGAATTATGTAAATGCGACTAAGACAGAGCACTGTGGGGGGTTCAAACCCTCATATCTATTCCTATGATGAGAAGACAGTGGCACCTACAAAAAGGTTAGGTTAAGCTATGCTTTTAATGACTCTTATATCTTGGAAATCCAAGTGGGGGTGCAGTAGGAACCTCTTAATAAGAAGTCACCTATGTGAGTAAGAAGTGGGCCGCTTCTATGAGAATTATAAGGCTGAATTCTCTAAGAGTACTCATGAAAACCATGAGTTGTTGAGGGCCAAAATGAACACAACAATGAGAACCTCAAAACAATGTTTGAGCGACACTTTGTGAAGTTCTATTGTCTTGGTTTACACTAAAGGTTGAACAGTTCAAGACATCACGTTCACTGGTTAACCAGTAAATCCGATAGTTCTCACTAGGGAAGGTTCAAGGCAATTGGCTACCTATCTCGATGCAGTGTCGTTCTAAAGAACTCTTTCTTGTGTCAGTGTTTCTTTGTGTATAGAGTCCAGTCAATTTTCTATTCATGCGGGGGATTGTTGGAATTGGGTTTTAAACCCATTGTAGAGAAGCAACTTTGACTCAATTTTCAAATTGGTTCCAAACCATATTTTGGTTAGGAACAAATTGATTCATGATCCTCTATTGGAATAGATGATCATGGTATATTCACATGTTTAAAACAAATGAGAGGTGAATGAGAAATTAAAAGTTAAAGTTGGTGGTTCACCTTGAAGGGAAAAGAGTATCCCACATTGAAGAGATAAAGCTAAGTTATCTCCTTATAAGGCTTTGCCTTGAGCTAAGGGTTGGGCCCCTTGGGGGTACCCATGTTTTGTAAGGAGAAAGGACCTAGGTTGACCCAAGGTCCACCACGCGCGCGCCGCCTAGTCCTGTCCGTGGCTTGGGCTTGGGCCCATCAGACTTTATTCTTTTAGAGATAAAAACATTTAAATAAATTTATTTATTTTCTTTTTCAAAAGTTGCGACCTTTCCAGCTAGCAGTTTTTTATGTGAAGAGTTGCACCCCCCAGTGAATACTCTGTGTATAAAAATGATTCAATTACAGAAGTTAAGAAGAGAACTGATTTTTCCGAAATTATTTTCTGTAATATTCTGTCTCCGAATTCCCTGTGTCCGAAAGAGTTCTGTGCCATTGTTTTGGTTCGCCGGGTCTGCAATTTGGAGTGCTCCTATTTCGAACGTATTGCCGTTGTATCCTGAGAGACTGTAGTCAAGAACCGTCAGCACCGTTGCGAGACGAATAAGTCTTAAGGACAGTGAATCAAATTCACGCCTCGGTTCTCCATTGCTGTTTGTCTGATTTTGCTGTGAGTTAATTTTAATTGTTCTTGCTAATACTGTTTGTTCTGTTTAGTAAACTACATTTCAGTATTTTCGTACTTAGTTGATTTCTGCACAAATATACACAAGGTATACTATTTGAACAACAGAAATAACATTGAGAACATTTAAAAAAGGGGGAAAAATAGGTTTAACACAGACATGATTCCGGACAACATTTGTGACTAAAATGGTCGAGTCTTGTTGCTCTCTCATTCTCTCCCAGTCCCAGCCGTCTGAGAAGAAATTCTGTTGCATTGATAGATTTGATGTCGTCAGGTGGCAGCTAAAGCCGATCGGAGTCATGATCTTCAATTATTGTCCCAGCGTGCACACAGAAAAGCATGAAGTTAAATAAACTTGTGAACCTGGTCAAAATACAGAACGTAGGGAGCTAATCTGCATCGAATGTTTCTGTGGTCGTCAACATTATTGTTGGCGCGATTTAGCTCGCCAATTTTGCAGGTTAAACTCAGCTGGAGAATCTCCGAGCGAGTTAGAGGTTGGGGGAAGGTAAGGGAGGAGGTTTTGTCATTTGCACAACTCTGCCAAATTCGTGGCAGAATACTACTCACATCGCTATTTGGAGATGCTCTCGAATTTTGAGTTCCCTACGATGTGTGAAATACCAGAGAAAGTGATGTGAAAAGTCAAAGAACTTACCAGGTGGATGTGGATCCACGGACAAGAGGCTCGATCTTTGATGCTGCACATTTGACATGGGTAAAATATCGGCATTTCCCGCAATAGTAAACCCAATAAATTGGGCGCAATCTTTTGCGGCATATGTTACAAGATATACGGAAGTTAGCATATGGAGATGGAAGAGTATAGCTGAGCGTGAGAGGATGTCTGTGATCACTACGTTCAATTGTGCTTGGCAATGAAGCACAGTCGCGATGGATCCAGAAATGGACGCAAGTGGTGCATTGATACCCCATGCCTTCATGTTCTTCCCCGCAAGCATCACAGAACAACAAGGCTCTCCTCCGCACTGGGGTTAACTGGTGTTTGTGACTCGGGTGATCAATCTTGCGCTCCATCAACGAAGCACATATTAGGTCCATGTCGAAATCGCACGGTGAACAGGTGTAAGTGAAGTCCGTGCATCCGTTTCTGCAGGCATCGCAAGTGCGCATTCCTCTCTCACGAAGAATAAGAGGGTGTTCTGGGTGCAAGGGGTGTTCTATCACTCCGGGTAATTCTGCGCATACTTTGTGAAGGAAGAAGTTACACTGGCTACATCCGTAGAAGGCACCAGAGATTACTTCCGAACACCCATCGCAGGGACAAGCTTTCTCATCACCATCATCCTTGTTTGGTATGATTTCCCTGAAGAACAATGGATGCTTATGGCTGAAATGTTGAAACTCCATCTCTCACTCACTCCTTGTCTTCTGATCTACACCTCTGAAGTATTAAGACAGGCAGAGCCCATCAAAGCTCTCTCTGAAGTTTGAGGTAAAGTAATTTACTGTTGTACAAATTGTCTTTACTTTTTAAAAGCAGAATGCCTAACTGCTGGTTACAACAGGAAGGATGTTCCACCGAAAGCTAATATCTTCTGTAGAAAGGGCCCCCAGAAGGTTGGCAATTAGCTATTCTAATAGGGCATACCAAGACACCCTTGTGAGAGACAAATGCGACTTGTCTGATAGCTCTTTCATTGATAGCCATTTTGTGTGCGTGGATAGATATTTTTTTTTTAAAGAAAATTCATTTTGCAATCCCTTCATTTTACAATTCCTTTATTTTAAAATTCTGAAATTTTAAAAAGTCCATTATTTGGATAATGCCTTTTTTTTTTTTTCCTGAACATCTCCGTGTGTGTGTATTTTCATTTTTCTTTTACTGTCAATATAGAGTAATATGAAGGAGGTTAGTTCTACTCATTATATTTGTAACTTTACATCCTCTTTGTTGTTAAAAAGTTTATAGTTGTCACTCGTATGTATTTTTAAGAATAAAAATGGGGTAAAAAATATATCAAGGGGTGGATATAACGTTCTCAAATATGACACAAATTTATGTTACATCTCATGTGAAGTTACATATAAAAACAGATAAAAAAAAGAAGAGATTATCTTAACTTGTTTTGCATAAGTTGTTATAAATAATGTACATAAAGAGGAATTATAATAACAAAGAACGAAAAAAAGAAGAAGAAGAGGCCTCATTATTGACTTTCATGTTTGCAAGCATCTTCAGTGACAATTATTAATAACATTTCCTCAATATTAATAATTAAAAGTCATTAAACATATTTAGCAATCACCATTTATCGCTATATGAAAAATTATAGGCCGGTACATTTCCATTCTGGTAACTAGAGAAAATAGTTTATAGCTGAAGTCACAAGTATAATCCTGTTCATTTAGTGTAAAGTGTAAACAGAGTGTTAGAATCAATTAGTACGGTCATCAAACTCTAATCCTTGCGTGAACTTACCAGAAAACCAAGACGGCCAGTGTCCATTTTCATACAAGTTGAATCTTGTACTCAGTATTTTCTTTAAATTAACACTAGATATTGGACCCGTGCAAATGCACGAGATTGAATTAAAACTGTGCCCTTTCAAAATATTAAAGAAATACAGCCATGGTACAAATGCATAAAAGATCATCAGTTGTAACCAATAATGTCTTGAAATTTAGATAGTAGATAATTCTTGTGCTAATTGAACTGGGAGAGAACTGATCGTCATAACTTGTGTTTCTACCTCTCTTCTCCCTTTCACTTTTTGTTAGAGTTTTAGTATTGAGGATGTTTAATATAACATAGATATCAAAGCTACATATGCTCTTTTCACTAAAAATTTAAAGGAGCATTGTTCTAATTTTATATGCCAATCTAGCGTCTAAAAAGCAATAACTCTAGTATCTTGAACTTTTTTTTTTTTTTTGGTGTCAAAATCTTGTGATGAACCTTTGCATATTTAAATCGTGATTGGTCTAACATTATAGTTTTCTCGAGTGAATTATATCATACCTAACTTTCATATAATTGAATCCATAAATATCATTAGAGTTGCTTTTCTACATTAAGTGTGACTTATACTAACATAACCTCATCAAAGTAACACCAACAAACTGTCAAGTCAAGGGCTCTAAACCAACTAAACCTCGAAGAGAACCTTTTGACCAAAAGAAGTTCCAAATTGTTCTATGTTGGTATATAAATATTACAAACGATAAGTCCTTCTATAGATACTTTCAAAAGTTTAATGTTGTAATAAAATTTATGTACCTCCAAGTTACTTTAGAGGATTTTAGTATAGAATGAGCACCTTTTTAGCGGGTCCACCATTTATCCGGTCCAGGGTTGTATCATATGTCCACCCAAGTTACATTAGTACCTTCATAACTATGATCACTTTCATTTATTAAAATTATTATCAGTATCAAACATGTAGTATTAGCCACTGTCACCTCTACTCACTATCACCATTACCACTATCATAGTTATTACGGCCACGTATCTTGGTCACCCTTTCCCCTACCCCCTTACCACCACCATCACCATTACCAGTAAAAGAAATACTATCACTTATACCGTAACCCCTGAATAAAATTTTGTTGCTGACCACGTAGCAGCTTGTTCCTGCTACCCTGTCATGTGGCAGCTTCTGAATGGTCCACGTGTTTGGCCACCAACTTCATTCCACGTGAGCAGCTTGGCTTGAGATAACGGCTTGTTGCCGTTAAACGGCACATTCCTTCCATCTCGGCTGATTTTAGGTGATTAACAAGCTGTAACTTGGTAGGTCTCTCTCTCTCTCTCTCTCTCTCTCTCTCTCTCTCTCTCGTTTTCCCATCTTCCGGCGAGCTATTGAACAGGATTGTGTCTTAGAAGTACTCGAAAGGGAGGCCGCAGCTTGTTCCGGCAGGCAGATTGCGAGCGGGCTGAAGGCACTGTACAGGTTTTCCCATGTTCCGGCGAGCTGTTCGACAAGATTGTGTCGCAGAATTTTTCACCTGTTCTCGTGGGAGCGAGCTGTTTGACAGGATTGTTCACTTGTTCTCGTGGGGGCGAGCTGTTCGGCAAGTCGTGGTCAGGCAAATTCCGAGTGGGCTGAAGGCGCTGTACAGGGCCAATATTCTTCACAAGGACTTGCATTGTTGTTGCTCTAATCAACATTATCTGTATAACGAAGGTACTCTCTCTCTCTCTCTCTCTCTCACTATCTCTCTCATGCATGTAATCCGATACATCATTCATACTTCATACGTCCAATGCACAAGCCATCAATCTATCAGACCACTTTCATACGTCCAATGCACAAACCGTCCAATGCATAAAATTTGCCCGTACTTGGCCCAAATACAGTTTCATTGATAATCAACATAAGAAAGGAAAATGTCAGTAAACTAGTCATAACATCTGATACGTAAATCAATAAATTATCAATGAAACTGTACAATCTGTAGATAAATTATCCATGGCTAGTGTCTGACCAGTTTTCCTCCACATTTAGTATTAGACTGTTGTATGTTTTCATTGGACTATACTACCAAATAGACCTATTATTTGAATATTGTTCTCTGCTTTTGTTTCCTGAGTGTGTTGTTATCTCATGCACTTAGGGTTTCATAAAAGCAAGGGACGATACATTATACTCACCATTTGAAATTAGAGATACGTGTTATATGAGTATATATATGCTTAGAAATTGAAAATGGATCCTATGGAAACTGGAAAGGTAGCAGCCAACATGAAGTAATTTGAAAATTTTGAACTTTTATACATTCACAAGCTATTGTTTGTTCGATTGCATTGATGACAAGAACTTAGCTTGACTCTAGGAACACCTCTTCACCTAAAGAAGTTATCGCTATTTTTTCCCTCACTTGCAGTGAATTCACACAATATGGACCAACAACCCAATGTCAACGAGCAAGAGGTAGATGATGTATGCATTTTGCAGTCAAGACAGTTTAATGTGCATGGAGGGAATGTTCATGAAGTACCAAGACTTGGAATGGAATTTGATTTGGAACAACATGCTTTTGATTATTATAGTGAGTATGCTCATCGGGTTGGTTTCAGTGTAAGAAAGCAACACGTTAAGAAAAAGGATGGAATCGTGACAAGAACTTTATATTGTTCAAAACAAGGTGAACGGGGTATTGATAAATAACGAGTACATGTGGTATATCATCGTCCTGTTTCAAGAGTAGGTTGTAAAGCACATATGAGCATTCTACTTCAAACGGATACAAAATTTAAGGTGATATCTTTCAATGCAGAGCATAATCATGCTTTTGCCCCGTCACCTGCAAAGCACATGTTAAGGTCAAAAAGAAGACTTTCACTTACTCAAACAGCATTGGCAACCGATGCTATTAAGGTAGGAGTATCAGTTAAAAAGACTTTTCGTATACTAAGTCGGTAAGCTGGAGGTCGTGAACCCGTTGGTTTTTTAGATGTGGATTATGAAAATTATCTCTATCGAACACGAGCGACCGAAATAAAAAAGGAGATACTGGTGCTCTGTTAGAGTATTTTCAAAAGATGAAGTTACACGACCCCTCTTTTTCTTATTCGGTACCGCTTGATGAGAATGACCTAATAACAAACATTTTTTGGGCAGATTCAAGATCAGTTGTAGATTATAAGCACTTTGGAGAAGTTGTATGCTTTGACACAACCTATCTAACTAATGATTATGGTCGTTCCATTGCTCCATTTTTTGGTGTTGATCATCATAAACAAACTGTTATCTTTGGTGCTGCACTCCTTTTATGATGAAACTGTAGAGTCATTCAAGTGGTTATTTAGGACATTTCTTGGTGCAATGTCTGAAAACCAAAGACAATTCTCACTGATCAATCCGCTGCGATGGCAAATGCAATTGCAGAAGTGTTCCATGAATCCAATCATCGTTTATGTGTGTGGCACATCTATCAGAATGCGGCCAAACATTTGAGTCACGTATTTCATGCTTCTAAGGACTTTGCATCTGATCTTAGTTCCTGTGTATATGATTATGAGGATGAAGATGAATGGATGGTTGCATGGAATCAAATGATCAAGACGACATATTCTCTCCAAGACAATGATTGGTTGAAAAGAATTTTTGAGTTAAGAGAGAAATGGGCTATGGTTTATGGTCGACATATGTTTACTACCGATATGAAAAGCACACAAAGAAGTGAATCTATGAATCATGTCTTAAAGCAATATTTAGATCCAAGGCATAACTTTTTGGGATTCTTTGAGCAGTATGACTTGTTATTGCAAGATCGACGATATACAGAGTTGAAGTTAGAGTTCAAAATGAGGCAAACTAGTCCAGTGCCAATAGCTAATGTTGAGATGCTAAGACATGCTGTTGATGTATATACTCCTGAGATGTTCAATATGTTCCAATATGAGTATACAAAGGCTTGGGATTGCAGTATTCACAAAGTTAGCAAGTCTGGAAATGTTTCAGATTACAAAGTTGTTTTTGGCAGTAAGGGAAGAGAACATCTTGTAAAATTTGAAGTCGAGACAATTATTGTGCAATGTAGTTGTATGAAAGTTAACTTTGTTGGCATTTTATGTTGTCATGCTTTGAAAGTTCTTGACAAGAAAAACATCAAGAGGATACCACCTCAACATATATTGAAAAGATGGACAAAAGATGCAAAGGATGCTATAGTAAGTGATTACCGTGGTGCTCAGGTTCAAGGCAAATCTCAATAATCTATTGGAAAGCGGTATTCCTATTTAAGTCATGATTTTCAGGGACTGGTCACACTTGCAGCAGAGAACGAAGATATGTACATATATGCGCATCAGAACTTAAGTAAATTGCTCAAGGATTTGGAAGAAATGAAGAAAACTTATTGCTGTAGTACTTTGGATCCAGATACTAATACACAAGATGATCTTCTTAAGAATGTGCCCCAACTAAATGATGGCATTGTGTCAGAATGCCCCCGGGGGATAAAAAGAAAAGCTACAGTTGGACGTCCACGTAAAAGGTTCAAGGATCCACTTGAGCAATCCAGAAGGCACAAGTCACAAGTAAAAGCTACACAAGTACTATTTTGTCTCTAGGTTCCCAAAAATTGGTTATACATTTTTATCTTTCCATAGTCATATGGTACCTTATAAATATTTTTCTATATGATGTGAATATCAGGAAGAGCATTATGAGAAGGAAGATGAGGTGCTTTTTGATTCATTCGTCACCATATTCTCACAATCTAGCTTATAGTGTAGATAAGACTGATTCAGCATTTTTGTTTTAGATATCTACTGCTGTATACAGTAAAGTAAACGACGAGCATGACATTGCTGATGATACATTGCCCCTTCAAAGTCAGGTAACGACAAATGTTGGTTAAGGACAATTGTTATATTGTCGTTCTCATAGCCAAATTAGACCATCTGGTTATTCTCATATTCTTGGTGAGTGTTGTTTTTAAAATACCCTCTTATCTCAAGGGAATCACAAGGGCGTTCAAATGATTACGTTATACCTTCCATCAATATCAATTCTGGTCCAAAGATATGGGCATCTCGTCATATGTCCTTCAGTGAGTTGTTTCAGGTAAATATGTGATATACAAGTACTTGTCTTTAGACCTTTGTTGTAACTTTGCTTTGCTTTTGTAGGCATCTTCGATTTCTTATGACACTTTGCAACAACACCAAGAGGACAACAACTCAAACAAACAAGACGGAGAAGGCGACGACTAGAAGAAAACAAAAAAATGATGGGTTGATCCATTCATTTAGATCACTTGTATCCCTCAATTGAAACAATGTTTACGTTATTACTTCTATTTTAACTCCTTTAAAGGGTTTGAAAAAAATTAGATTCATAAGTGTTAGTGATCATTTGCTTGTTGTGGGTAATTGATTGGCGCAAGGCCAAAAATGACTTCGCAAACGTTTGTATTTGCACATTACCGTGCTTAACCATGTTTAATTATTCAGCGAATTTGATATAAGTTTCTCAGAAATTTGTTGATATTGATTTAAGTTTTTCATAAGTTTGCTGATATTGTTAAATATCGTGTACATGGACCTAACTAGAATTATTTCTGAACAAATGTCAAGGCAGTTTTCATCTAGAGTGAATGTGCCACTACATGTTGCAACCATAGCATGGATGAATAGGCCGGTGCAATTGAGACGCCATTTTCCAAGCATACAAAATGATAGCACAGCATATCAACTAAAAATGATCGCCAACGCTAAAACATCTGTATAGGGGAACACCCTCTCACCAATTTACAAAATTTTTCTCAGCATTTTCCTTGTTCTTTTTCTTCTGCAATTTGGTAGCATCATACACAGTTTTTGGAACATGATCCTAAAATAGGAATGTGGTTCTAGACATTACAGTTTCTCTCATCTTGCATGCCTTTAGGTTTCTTGTGACTCTCTATGTCTACCTAATGCTTGGAATAAAGGGAAGCTCCAGTTATTCGGTGCTCTGTGGCAATCCATGGGTAATTAAACCAAGTCGTTTCTTGGTGCAGTTCTCAAGCTTCAGCCCACTCGGAATCTGCCTGACCACGGCCCGTCGAACAGCTCGCCCCCACGAGAACAAGTGAACAATCCTGTCGTACAGCTCGCTCCCACGAGAACAGGTGAACAATTTTGCGACACAATCCTGTCGAACAGCTCGCCGGAAGATGGGAAAACCTGTGCAACGCCTTCAGCCCGTTCGCAATCTACCTGCCGGAACAAGTTGCGGCCTCCCTTTCGAGTACTTCTGCCACACAATCCTATTGAATAGCTCGTCGGAAGATGGGAAAACGAGGAAAGAGAGAGAGAGAGAGAGAGAGAGAGCTACCAAGTTACAGCTTGTTAATCAACTAAAATCAGCCGAGATGGAAGGAATGTGTCGTTTAACGGCAACAAGCCGTTAAACGATTATGAGGATGAAGATGAATGGATGGGGAAGGTTGAAGCCACTTTACCATCTCCAAGCGAAGGTGGGGAATTAGTTCTTCATCCGGTTGTCGCTGAAGATAGTGTAAGTGACCTTCAACCTAGTGGGAGTATCCCAGAAAGTGGGAGCACACCACAAGGACCATTAGGTCAACAAGATTCTCAACTGCGTAGAGGTGCACGAGGAAGAGTTCCACGTCGTCGTTTTGAGATTGACAGAGAAATTCTTATGTGCACTCCAAATGATGAAAACGAGCCTACTTCTCTGGAAGAAGCCTTATCTTCGTCTGCTAGTAATGAGTGGATGGCTGCAATAAAGGATGAGTTGAGCTCAATGAAAAAGAATCAGGTCTGGGAGTTGATTGACCTTCTGCCAGGGCGCAAGACTGTTGGAAACAAGTGGATTTTAAAAGTCAAGTGCAAGGCAGACGGGTCAATTGACAAGTATAAGGCACGTCTTGTGGCGAAAGGCTATACCCAACTGCGGGGTATGGACTATGAAGACACTTTCTCCCCAGTGGTGAGATTTGCTTTAATTCGCCTGATCCTAGCTATTGTCGCCCAGTGGGATTTAGAACTTTTTCATATGGATGTTAACACTGCGTTTCTCAATGGAGAACTAGACGAAGAGATCTATATAGCTCAACCTGAGGGTTTTGAAGTCAAGGGACATGAGCGCAAAGTTTACCGGCTCAAACGTTCTATATATGGTCTCAAACAATCGTCTAGGCAGTGGTACTTTAGGTTTCATCATGCCATTACCTCTATAGGCTTTGAAATGATTGAACAAGACCATTGCATTTACGTAAAACGATCCAAGAAAAATATTCTGATCCTTTTCTTTGTAAGTGGATGACATTCTTTTAGTTAGGAATGGCATGAGTTCCATTGTCGCCACTAAGCAGTGGTTGTCCTCAACTTTTGAGATGAAGGACATGGGAGAAGCTAATTATGTGCTCGGGGTTAAAATCGTACGTGATCGTCCAAAGAGACTTCTCGGTTTGTCTCAAGAGACATATATCAAGAAGGTCATTGAACGATTTCGTATGCATAACTCAAAACCCATAGACACTCTAATAGATAAGGCGTGTACTTTAACAACAGACCAATGCCCAAAGAATGATGAGGAAAAGAATCGGATGTCCAAAGTGCCTTACGCGGCTGCAGTTAGGAGTCTAATGTATGCTATGTTGTGTACGCGTCCAGACATTTGCTTTGCCATTAGAATGGTGAGTCGTTATCAGAGTAATCCTGGACCCGCTCATTGGAATGCGGTGAAGAGGATTCTTCGATACTTACGTGGAACCGCTGATCTCGTCCTGTGCTATCATGGTGGAGACTTGAGATTAAGAGGATACATCGATGCTGATTGGGGCGCTGATAGAGATGAGCGCATATCCACTTCAGGTGGAGCTATCTCTTGGTACAACAAGAAAAAGTCTTGCATCGCCCTATCCACGATAGAGTCGGAGTATGTTGCTTGTTCAGCAGCAGTCCAGGAAACTGTTTGGTTGAGGTCATTCTTACAGGCTCTAGGGGTTACAGCTCATGCAGACGAGTCTGTCACTGTTCATTGTGACAATACATCTACCTTAGATTTTGTAAAGGACCTCAAATATCATGGAAAGGCCAAACATATAGGCCTTCATTATCACTTCATTAGAACTTTAGTTGCGCATGGAGAGGTGACCATAAAGCATATACCTACTGGTAGAATGGTGGCTGATCCTTTAACCAAACCTATTGCTAGAGATGTTTTCCTTTCTCACATTATGAGTATGGGACTACGTAGGTTTTGATATGTTTATGGCATCTTATGTACTTGACATTATTTATTACATTAAATTTTTGTTCCTTGATTTGAGTTTATTTTGGAATGAATGGATAATCTTTGTGATTACATATACATCCTTATTGAGAGTGTCACCAGGCTCGAATTGACCCACTCACACGGGTAATTCACCTTGGCGCTAAGATAGCGAGCAGGATGAGACATAATTGTCTTAAGCGCCAAGTGGGCGAATAAGATGATACAGCTTATAAAGCAAACATGTCGCCTTAGTTGGAGCTAAGATGAGACCTAAAAAATGTAGGTCGATCATAGAGTATCTCCATAACTCTATGTAGCCTGCTTACAGCCGAATGTGAGATTTCAGGCAGGCACTATGAGAGTGACTGGGCTGAAAAACTCAGGTTAGGCGCTTGTACAACGACTAGACTTAGATTCGTATGGCGTATTTTATTATACATTTATGTGACATGCCCTTGCGGGTTATGCCATATCATGCAAATCATACTGCATGTGCAAAATACAGACCGACAGTGGGAGTGACGAATGAATCCCTGCTTCGTCACTGTGTGAGCCACTTGGATCGAAATTTTTGATCTTATATGGTACCCTTTTCACCTTAGACAATGTCATAAAGAGAATACTCAATGTCGCTACTTTAGCATGTACCCTTGGATCATTGATGATGCGGTCTCGCCGGGCATGTCTAGGAAAGCGGTTGGGTCTAATTGGAATGACATGAGGGCTTTGGGAAGAAAGTTCAATATTGCATCATGTTGTGTGATTCATAGCCCGGGTGACTTTATCGATTTCCGTTTCGATATGAGTCATGAATACATAACATATGAGAGGTTTAACACTGCTCATTATGAGGGATTTGAGAGTGTTTAATCTAGTGTAGTTGAACTATCAGGGGTACATACAAGATTTTTTGGGAGTGATATATTGTGTTAGTTTGGTGATAACTTAATACAATATTCCTCAACTGGACATCCTTTCTCGTAGGTCGCACGTTCCATTTCCTGTATGAGGAGATGAGTGGACGAGAGATAAAGAGGGATTGTACGATTTATTTGCCCTGTGTGTGGGCGAGTGGGAGCTGTTAATAAATTGGGTCAATGGACCCATTATCCGCCCACTAACAGATAATGTGTATTTGTTAGTTTGGATAAATACAGTTATTTAGAGAATATTTATCTCTTAAGTATTTGAGATAAATACAATCTTTATCTCCTAAGAGTTTGAGGTAAAGCCAGTCTCTAATTGTATCTCTATATAAAGGTTAGAGATATCCCAATAAGCCATAAGTCATAGCAATAACCCTCTCTCTAGAGCAATCACCAAGCTTTAGGATTTGGTTCGTGGACGAAAAATTCGACTCTAGTAGCCGTTTTCGTACCTGCGAAAAAGATCGAGCGTGCTAGAGGCTCGTAACAACAAGGATCCTACGTCAGAATATTCGGAGATTTCATACGGTATGTTTCTGAACCCACTACGTGTTACGTGGTAGCGCAATAATTGTAATTTCAACATAAATTAATTATTACATGCATAGATTTGATGTCGTCAGGTGGCAGGTAGAGCAGATTGGGGGTCATGATCTTCAATGTCTGTCGCAGCGTGAACACATAAAAGCATGAAGTTAGATAACAACGCGAACCTAGTAAACTACAAAATGCAGGGAGGTAATCTGCATCGTGTTTTTGCGATCATCCACGTTATCAGCGCGATTTAACTCACCAATTTTCCAGGTTAAACTCAGCCGGAGAATCTCCGTGCAAGTTAGAGGTTGGGGGAACGTAAGGGAGGAGGTTTTGTCATTTGCACAACGTACTCTCTGCGAAATTCGTGGCAGAGTACTGCTCACGTCGCTGATCGGAGATGCTCTAGAACCTTTGAGTTCCTTACGATGCGTGAAATACCAGAGAAAGTGACGTGGGTGAAATATCGGCATTTCCCGCGACACTACCCATCATTCTTTTAATTTAGCAATCAATTTATAAGCAAAAGCAACTTACTGTCACACACCCACACACACATTTGTTATTCTTATCTTCCAATACAGTATGAGGCGGCAAAGAACTATTTGTTATTCTTATCTCCATCAATTTTACGGAGAGAGATCACAACTATATACATAGTGCATTGGAAGCACATTCACAGCATTTGAAACGAACTTGGAAGGGCCATAACAATGGCTGCATCTGCTAGTGCTATTCTCCACCCAAACAAAGGTGAGAGGGTTAATCACAATTCCAGCTCTAAAACCATTTTTCTAGCTAGCTTAACTCTTCCTCACAAGTGGATTCAGAGGTGTTCGCCATTCTTCTCAGCGTTTCAGAGATATGTGTTGAATGGGTATGCGAGAGAAAACATGAGCTTCACATCTGTGCTCAAGCTCGTGCTCGGCAAAGTTAAACGGGGGCTGAGCTCGATTTGGCTCGTGCAGCAGAGGGAAATTGAAGATAGGCAAAATAGAAAGAAAAAAATCCCTAATTTTTCAAATTGATAAAAGTCATTATAAATATTTAGCGACTATTAATTATCGCTATCTGAGACGTAGGTGGGAGATTCCATCAACCGGGATAGCTTATCTTTTTGCAATCATCTTTGATGACAAATATTAACATTTCTTTAATATCACCAATTAAAAGTCAGCAATCATTATTTGTCGCTATAAAAAAAATTAACGGCCAGTACATTTGTCATTCCATTTCGGTCACTAGAGAAAAAATAATTTATAGCTAATGTCACAAGTATAATACGGTTATTACACAAAAATACCCTTGCATAACCTTTTAATGACAGTATTGTCCTTAGTAGTAAAAACAAATGAGTTGATATTATCGCATGTAAAATAGTCTCCACCTCTAAATGTCAATCAATGCATGTTCCCTCCCCTAAGTTAACTTGTCAAATACACGGTCATCTCTCTAAATAGAGTAAAAATCGTTCAAACTTTTTGCCAATCCTTCAAATTATATGACATTAAAACGTGTATCTATCTATAAGAGCTTGCCATTTTCAAGATGCCACGTACCTTTCCTTCAAACCCTTTTCTTGACTTTCTCTCTCACTTCCTTATAAACGGATGACTATACATCATCCAGAATCTATTATTGCAACTCTGACCAAATAGTGAGAGAGGCTTTATCGCACAATGAAATGTTCTCTCTTTCGGCCGGCCCTCTCATCGAAACTTTAGATATCATTTTCTAGAATATTGGATACAACACATTAAAATGTTGTACTAAACAGAAAAAGAGAGAAAATTATTTACGATGAAAATATCATATTATAACACATTTACATGTCAAAAGAAGTGGGGCAAAATCGAATAATGTATTTACATAGAGCTACGGGTTGTGTTTTAGTTTAGAGAATATGAGAACATAAGTTGAAAATCGTAACCAAATGTGAACCTTTTGAAGGCACGAATCTGAAAACAATGAACATGGTATCTAAACAAAGATCAAAATCATCTTGTTGAATCAATTGCTTGTACATTTATGACAAGCGGTTCTAGGGGAGGCAACAACACAAGGCTTCTCAAAATGACAACTCACAAAATATGAAGGATTATTTTACGTAACATCACACACTAACGAGAAAAAGGAAAAACACTTATTAGAACGACATGTTATAAGAATAATTCGATACAATTCTGCTTATGCCTATTTATGTGGTTTCATATTAACGTGATTGTCCACGTACAACGCACGTGTATTCACCTAGTTTTAGCTTAATCAGACCGTGAGAATCAATTAGTAAGGTCATCGAACTTTAATCTTTGTGTAAACCTACCAGAAAACTAAGATGGCCAGTTCCCATCTTCATACAACTTGAATCTTATAGTTTCTTTAAATTATCATTTATGCCCAACTTCTCAAAATCACCTTCCTCTAACAAGAGAGAAAACCATCGTAATGCACTACAACCTAGTAGATTGTCTGAACATGCTATCGAGGAGTTTTCTGCACTTGGCTCTGAACGGGTAAACTATGCCTATGGTTTCAGTGCAATGCTCGGAATTCTGATGAATGATGTCTTCAGTTTCATTTCATAGACATATAGAATGGCATCTGCCTTCGGTCGCGTTGTGTCAAGATATCTTAATTCATAAAAAACTCTCTTCCATGTTTTTTTACTCTTTTCTTTTCTCGTTCCTTGAAATGGAGGATATGTGGTTACTGTTAATTTGCAAACTTGATAGCTGGTAGCCACATGCGAGGAGTGGTGCTTGACATCCTAGTCGCAATGTACAGCATTGGGTCTCATCATTTCTGGTTAGACGTAGATCACATTCAAGAAGTTATTCAGAATGTCCTAGTATGCCTCGAGATGGTTACTGTTAATTTGCAACTATTTCTTCCTGAAGGGGTTGATTTTCAAGGTTCTTCTGATTATCTCCTTTCACCTCAACTATATGTACCATAAGTGGGAAGAGAGAAAATAATCCATAAAGGGGCAGGGCTCATGTAACAAGAATTCTGTAGGGCAGGCTTACAATCTGGTAGTCTGATTTTGCTGTGCAAGTGCCCCTATGTGTCAGCAATCAGCCAAAATACTGTTAGTAAAAAAAAAAATCTTTTACCTGCAAACCAATCATCATACTCAACACGTCCAGCGTATTACTTCCATAGTTCAGACTAATTTTCTTACTGAATAAGAAGTCTGGTTTATCATGATTACCATAACCAAATCCTGCAAGCAATTGAAATAGAAATTATATCAATCTATATGTGCACGACATCCAGGTATTGGGCAAAATTGCTGTGGAATAGTCAAAAGTTGCATTTTATCCAGAAGATATTGCCATTTATTCGAAGAATATCAAAAAAGTGAGGGTGTGGAGAGTACAGAGCTAGACTGAACAAGTTTCTCTGCTGTGCTTTTGATAAAAAAAACTTGGCGATTATGAGTCAGTTATGCAGCAATGCAGGAAAGTCATAATAGCGATGGAACTTAATTAACTTTTGAAAAAGGCTTGATAATTTCAAATATCAGGAAGTAGAGTAATAATTAATCACTAGCGCATCAGTCATCATCTGCCACCATTAACCTTAAGCTTAGCTACCGGGAACTCCTCTACTTTGAAGCTCTCTTAATCCTTGAACACCAGGCCAAAAAAAAAAAAAAAAGAAAAACACAATGGGTTCAAGGTCGAAAGCAGTAAAAGGGCAGAAAGCTCCAACAGGGATCAAGCTGTCAAAGCAATGCAATATAAAGGGTCCAAAAAGGGGCGCAACTCAAGATCAACAGAATAATTTTGTCAATTTCCTACTACTTCTAATCTTTAAAGTTCTCATAATGGTCTTAGTTTCCTCGTTCATCTTTCCCATTCCTCTTGAACAAAGTGAAAAGAACTTTCTTCATGTCCCATCCATTAAATATGACTTTTCCAAGATACACACAATCACTGTGCAAGATTGAGACTACAGAGCTTTAACGAAATGCTCAATATTGACATTCACCAGGTACATATACCTCTAAATTCGTACCAAGTGACCGCTGAGTTGGGTCCGCATTGACCAAATAATCTTCACAATGCTTTATTGACTTGTGCAGGTCTCGAAGGTGACCCCACTTTGGCTGCCTTGTAAAACCTGCACAGATACACTCTTCTTAATGCACAGCAAATTGCACACAGCACAGGAATGATGAAGCAAAGTTGTTAACTAACAACAAATCAATGGATTCTTATATTGTTTTTCACATTAATCATCGCACCTCTTTGAGAAGTACCTACAGAAATGATCATGTTCCAACAAAATCTACGAATATGAGTCATCTCTATCCTCACCTAGGTTATATGTGACACTGAATCCCAAGTACCTGATGATGCCATACTACATAAATGCAGAAAGCGCCACCCGGCGTCACTGAATTCTTCCTTACTATGAAGGAATTATCTGTTAAATGGGTGCTTTACAGAAAGTTGTGGACAAAAAATTTGGTAATTCGGCATGTTAAGATGTGGCCCATTGACCAAGTGGGGATGAGTAGCAGCCATTCAAACTTTAGATAATTATAACTTAGGACCTACAGTTCTTTAAACAAAATCAGCAAACCTTTTAATTCATTTTTCTCTCAATGGGAACGAAACCTACATATTCAAATGAAGGAACATGAAAGGAATTGCGGAGTGAAGGACAGAGAACATAGTAAATAAAGAAGTAAAAGGTCCCGAACTGATTTCCAGAAAAGAGATGCCTTAAACTTAAGTGGCAGCCCACTGCCGTAGCAAACCGAACCTTCTCAGAGGTAGAGGATGGAAGTTCTATCAAGAATGAGCTGTTATATGCTCTGTCAGTAAGCTTAATGTTCACAAACTTGTCTGATGACAAAAAGCAGCAACTCACAGTTAATACACTTCTGGACAGTTGCATTATCAGATGGGTCACCTTGCATCAAAATACTTATCAGAATAAAGAATATAACAGCATATACTGAAGTTACTGACTGTAGAACACTAAGTGTTTACTCTGGGGCTAGTTGTCAAGTTCTTTCGGATCGCTTAGCTATGCCTCATTCACCTGAGTGGTAATTTCTAAAAACAGTAACGTCTACTCCAAAAGACAGTAGCAGAGTAAAATAACACCGAAAACAACGTAAAACAAGAAATAGATGCATCTTAGAAAGGGGCAAGACGGGCACCAACTCATCCAAAGGAAAAAAGGCGTATGTACTAGTGAAAAGGGGGGAAATACATGCGGGAGAACCATAGAAATGTATATTGCTCGAGCAAAATCATTACAAGAGCAATAAGAATGCCAGAGCTAAATGAAGAATAATGACTTTTGCAGCCAAACCAGGTGCAAGGAACTTCAGTCTTGTTCACTGACGTCCTCAGATACTCGAGGGCGCATATAAGGAACAAATTTAACGTCTTAATAAAGCTCCAAATGTCAGGAATTTTACTATACTCATCTATTGGGGCATCATAGTCATAGCTTGTTGCAATCAGAGGACCTCCCGCTGTACGTCCAAAGTTGGTGCCACCAAAATACTGCAAGGATATAACAGAACTGAAAAGCAATGCCACTGCATACCATCATAATTGCAAAGTTGCATACGATCATACTACAATAAGATTAAATTATTAGCTCACCATATAATAGTTCTGAAAAGTGCCTCCTTTTTCAAAAAAGCGTGCAACAGAAAAAGCCAGGTCCTCAACTGGCCAAAAGGGTACTGCATAACCAAATGAAAGGAACTTGAAACAAAAAATAAATGCTCTACACCTCCACTTCTTTGATAAAAACCGAAAAAGAAATACTCCAAGCATTCCATCAAAGCTTAAGAATTACAGAGCTTTACCATCCGCTGTAGTTCTCTGTCCACATTTTTGGCTTGGAAGGGGAATTTGGGCCGAACCCATCACAATAGCACCCATTACATGTGTTTATCTACATGTTTGGCATGTTACTGTTCATTATAATGGAAAATATATCCAAATATAAGATTTCTTAAGTACAAAATCAAGATGAAATATTGCAAGTTGTGCTCAATATAGAACATCCCATCCCTCTCATCTTGATGCATAAGCTTACGGGCAGCTTAAAGCAAGAATTTCCAGCAGGAAGAAAACAACCAGGAAAACAAGAAGAATAGGAGATACAGTTTGAGCAATTAGCCTTGATGGCATAGGAAGCATAGACACTTCTAGAAAGGTTCTTTACCTATGTCAAACAAGACTTGCAATTTAGAACACATCTGGACATCTCTTCATCTTACACATGATAAAAATTCACCATTTCTAACTTTGGACACCTGGACAACCTCTTTAGTACTCAAGATAAGTTCAATTAGAAGACAAACCTTAATTGTTCAAGTGCTTCCTATCTCATTAGTTTCAGACTTCTGTACTTTATTGATTTTTCATTCGTGGTCTTAGTAGTTAATAGCACCCGTTTTATTTCCCGTGTTACACTGCATAAACACATAATTGCCATTACTCATGTAATACTTGTTGGTAAAATCCTCATCGTGAAGAATTGTTCACAAATGCTCTTGCACAATGCACGTGAATTTGTCATCCTTCTTAGCACCTTGATTTGCAGTATGAAACAGCCTAGCATTTTTGTGTTATGATTAAAATGTAAGATAAAGTACATATTTGTTGAATGCAAAAGAGGAGAGCAAGAAGTTATACCAATAAGGAACTCAATACTTACAATGGGATCAGGTGCATCACATTGTGCGCGCATCACCCAAGGAACTGTAGTGTTAAGACTTATAGCAGTTTCTGCCGCCCATTTGATATATAGCTCGCCACCAACTCCATATGACCCCTCAACGTTTCCATATTCATTTTCAACCTGCAACCGATTTACAGAACAAAATCAGAAGCAATCTACCCGAAAATCAGATGCAACTTCATATTTTTTTCCCTCAATTATAACTAGGACATTTTAAAAAGCCTATGTGATGGCTACCTGGTAATATTAGCGTGAGAAGTAGCACATGAAACTGATTAACAGGACAAAATGACATAAACGAACAGGAAAAGAGCTGCCATTGAGATTGGTGCCTTCCCAGACTCTAAATGCTTATTAATTAGGTCACAAACACAAGCGCCAATATTATGAACATTCTGCATAGCCTTTGATTCCTTTGAAGCCATTAATAAAGCTTGATGTTAAATTACTTCATGCACAACCTTGTTTTGTGTGGTCTGATGTAACGGAATCCTCAGAACAGCACAACAGACAATCCGTTTCTTTTCAAGTGATAAAAAATCTGACTGAATTGCTAGCAGTTTCTACGTGTTTAACCCTATATATACCCAAGTCACTCTCATCCAGGATGCACTTTAGTATTCGAGTATCTCAACTTGTAAAGAGGTGGCCCAAAGCTCAGCTGTCCATTATTAAGCACTGCTGTTCCGTGTACTAGGTAAAGATAAACCCTGTAATCAGCGCATATCTATAAAGTGTAGTATCTTAATATGAGCTAGAAGGTCTGGAGAACTCTCCAAACAATGTTTGTCATCTTTACAATTCTCAGACTCCTCAGACGCCCACAGGCTACATAATACCCGTTCGATACATTGCAAAAGAGGAACTTACTACCGAGTAGGTAGCCACAAATTCTAAAGATGATATGCGTCAATTACTACTTTTATCAAGTGGAGTTGCTGACAGGATATCATGTTATGGAGATGGAAACAAACCCACATTTTCCTTCTGTGAAATTTGACATCTAATAAGTCAAGGACAAAATTTTCTCATAAAATCTTTGCAATACACGATCTGATCTACATTAAAATTTGTAACAGATGCACGTACGAGGCTCCCACTGTTGTAGGGTCTGCGGAAGGTTAGTTATACACGGATAACATATTGGCTTTCCCTTATTGTGTCCCTTTCAAGTTTCCCTAATTTTGGCACATTGTAATGCCTAAAATGAGTCAGGTCTGAATTCCTAACCTAAGTCAGTGCTTTGCTGCTGCTTAGTTGTTCATAGCATCTGATGATAGATAAACAAACTAGCTGAAACAACTGAATCACAAATTTGTAGGAGTCGTCTGGTACAAACTTGCGAAGAAGATAAAAGGAAACCACCACCTGAGCAAGAAAGATTGGTCCTCCTTGTGATGCAAAAAGGTTCTCCTCCTTCATTAAGCTAACGATTTTAACAAGGAAAATATTCATTTCTTTCTGCGGAAAAATAAACAAGTTTTAGGAATTATGAGGAATCTGTCTTTTCCGGTATTTCTTAGAAGAAACTATTTCCAGGCACAAGAAATGCAGAGAAAAATGATAAAAAGGAACATGATTAGATAATCTCATGAACAGAGAGTGTACCTTGAAAATTTCATTGGTTGTCCGAAACTTGAGTACGGGAAGAACCCTTGTAACACCCAATCCCCGAGTGAATCGACTTTTCTTTCGTCTAGGAATCTCAGGCTCGTACCCTTCCACTCCACGGTTGGAGAAGCTGATCCCATCCTGTTCAAAGAGATGCAAAAGACAGAACCTCAAATCGGCTTTACTGGCAAATCACATGCTAAGGTTCTGAAAGCCCCTCTCACTAGAGATGAGATAAAAAGCGAAAAGAAGACCGGCTTAAGGTCCTAGCAACAACCTATACTGTACTGTTTTTTCCACTGAATATGAGTTGTTTTCTGCTCTTTTCCTGCCTAAAAACAACCAATACTCTGTCATTAGGTGCATTTTGGTTGTTCATTCTGGTTGTTCTTATGCTGTTTTTCGTTAGTAGTCTTCTAATCCCCTATACCTTATAACCTACGGGCTAGTTGGCATTATAGTTTAGTAGTTCTGAGTTCTCCCCTCCTGGTCACCCGCTATAAGCACCTCGTAGCTAAGCAGTTAAAAGAAAATCCCTTTAGGAGCTACTAAGACTCTATGCACCTCTCTCTTTCGTGAGTTTTGCATGAAATTTGAGCAGTTCCGAGCTACCCCGTAGGGACGCCCTAGGTAAGCGCTCCAGGAGTTATTCTGTCGAAGGAGCTCCCCCTCTTTTTTATAACTACCCAACCCCGCCTTCCTTCTGTGCCTCAGGGAGTTTACGGCATTGGAGAATAATCTCATATTAGCTTGATTTTAGCTTGATTAGCTTGATTTTCGGATCTAAATTAGCATGATTCTTGGATCTAAATTAACTTGATTCTTGGATCTAGATTAGCTTGATTTTAGGATCTAAACTAATTGTTGTGTAGTATATAAAGGCATGCTTTGCCATTCTGTAAAGACACACCAATGAATACAATTCTTCATTTCTTTATGGTATCAGAGCCATCTTTCTAGCATAGGCATTTCTTTTCAATTTCTCAGTCATGGAAGACGAATCTGCAAGTTATGTTCATGGGGGTTTGGCGCCCGTTGCGAATGTTCAAAACATCGCAATTGACACCAAATCTCCGTTCTACTTGCATCCGTCTGATCATCCAGGCTTGATCTTCGTTACACAACCTCTAAGTGAAAATGGAGAGAACTATTTCACTTGGAGACGTAACATGTTGACGGCGCTCCAATCCAAAAATAAGGCAGGGTTCGTCGACGGGTTGATAGCAAAACCCGATGTTCATGGGATTTTCAATCATGGATCCAGTGTAATGCAGTGGTCAAATCATGGATCGTCAATTCTCTTTCTAGAGAATTACAAACTAGTGCCGCACATGCAGACACTGCAAGTGAAATTTGGTGCGATTTTGATGAACGATTTACTCAGGGCATTGCACTTAGAGTGTATGACCTGAAGCGATCTATTGCTCTACTACAACAAGAGAAATCTGCTATTTCTACATACTATGGTAAGTTAAAAGGTGTGTGGAATGAACTACATAATCTTAGACCTATACCTGTATGTACTTGTGGTGCCGGAAAGAAAATGCAGGAAATGCGAGAAGAAGAGAAAGTCTTCGATTTTTTGATGGGATTGGATGATACTTACAAGACGGTGCGATCCCAAATCCTGAGCATCGATCCATTGCCAGGACTTGGGAGAGCATATGCCGTGGCTGCCCAAGAAGAAAAACAGCAAGTGGTCGCTGCTGCGCGTGTCCCTACTATCGAGGCCACAACTCTATTGGCTAAAGCACCACATATGCGGCATGGAGGTGACCAGAAAATTGACCGGCGTGGTGAAAATTCTGGAGAAAGACGGCATGGTGGATTACACTGTACCCAGTGTAATCGATCCAATCACTCTAGAGAGAACTGTTATGAGATCATCGGATATCCACCTGGATGGAGAAGAACCAAACCAAGAGGAGGAAATCAGCCATGGCTCCGCGCATCCGGAGGCACAACATCATCGGCGGCAATTGCCCAGCCGTTTGCAGCTACTGCCGACGCATCCGCACCATTTCCAAATCACAGCCCTGCATATCAACCATGGTCGCGCACTGCCGGAGACACAGGACCAGCGACAAGGGTTTCACAACAATTCGTTGCCACATCCGACGAGTCTGTGTCATTTCCAAGCTTCACTCCAAGTGAAATGCAAAGACTTGCTGATCTTTTGGGCCGCCAATCAGGACCCATTAATGGGCCTTCTGCAAATATGACCTCACAAAATATATCTGGTAAGCCAGACTCGTGGATTATTGATACAGGGGCCACGGATCATATATCATGTAAACTTGATACTATGTCCGATGCTTATACAAATCCAGGTGTACCCCCGGTTCAAATTCCCAACGGTGATACCGTCCCAGTTCATGCTTTGGGACGAGTAAATCTTGGCCCCAATTTGCATCTCGAACAAGTTTTGGGAGTGCCTAATTTTTGTTTTAACCTATTATCAGTCAGTAAATTGACTCGAGATCTCAACTGTGTTCTAATTTTTGGATCTGAATTTTGTGTGATACAGGACTTACTCTCGAGGAAGCCGATTGGAGTAGGTAGAGTGCGAAATGGCTTATATCATTTGGAACCAACGAGGGCGGGGAAGGCGCTTCTGTCAAAAGGACATAACACTGCGGATTTATGGCACCGTCGTTTAGGGCATCTACCAATGAACCGTATCTCGCTGGTTTCCAACTTACCTGTTACTTTCAATTCGCCAAAACTTTTATTTTGTGATGCTTGTTGCAAGGCCAGACAAACTAGATTGCCTTTTCCACATAGCAAAAATAAATCGATGCACAACTTTGATTTAGTCCATTGTGATATATGGGGTCCATACCGTACTAAATCTCATTCTGGGTCACATTATTTTCTCACGATTGTTGATGATCATAGTCGAGCCACATGGGTCTTTCTCATGAAGTTCAAGTCCGAAACTAGACACTACCTCTTGATGTTTTTCAACTGGGTTAAGACACAATTTAACACCAGAATCAAGGTTTTTAGAACTGATAACGGTCTTGAATTTGGACATCGTGAATTATTACATCATTATTTTGAGAATGGAATGGACAGACAAACAAGCTGCACGGATACACCGCAACAAAATGGAGTGGTGGAGCGAAAGCACAGACATCTCTTAGAGGTAGCTAGAGCTTTACGATTCCAGGCCAAACTTCCAGTCAGATTTTGGGGGGAGTGCGTACTTACCGCTGCTTACTTAATCAACCGCATGCCACTTTCTGTGCTCCAAAACCGAACACCTTATGAAGTATTATTTGGTAAGGTACCTAACTATGATCATTTGCGAACTTTTGGATGTCTCTGTTATGGACACATGAATGGCAAGCCACATGATAAGTTCGCCCCTCGAAGTAAGTCTGGCATTTTTGTTGGTTATCCCAATGGGCAGAAAGGATATAGGATTTATGATTTGGAGAGCAAAGTGATTTACTCTTCAAGAGATGTTCAGTTTTTTGAAAGCATATTTCCTTTTGCTGACAAAAAGGATAATATTGCTGACCTACAAACCTGCCACACTCCTTTTGGGTTAACAGATCATCTTTCAGTTGATTGGGAGTGTCAAGCAGCTAGCCATGCACCCCACATGTGAAACTAGTAAATCAACTCAGACCAGTGATGTGCCAACTAGATCAAACTCACCCCACAACGTCGACCTTGAACCCCTATCTCTTGGATCATCATCATCCCAAGACCAGATACCCTTGGATCAAGCACCAGGATCTGCTGAGTTGTCACCATCTACCATACAGTCACCCATCAGAACTGAGCAATCTGCCTTACCTATAAATGAACCTCCGGTTGTGCCTTCTAAGCGCACAAGACAGGTGTCCAAGAATCTTTCTGGGTACAATTATACATTGCCACCATCCCTTGCCCCGCCTTCATCTACTTCGCACTCTTCCTCTCCATCTGCTAACTCGACGGTATATCCTTTGTCCCATAATATTTCTTATTCCAAATTTTCTAGAACTCACACTGCATTTTTAGCGGCCATCTCTTCGGTCGATGAGCCCAAATATTTTTCTCAGGCTGTGAAACATGCTCATTGGAAGGATGCCATGGCCAAGGAGATCTCTGCTTTGGAAGCTAATAACACTTGGACACTTATGCCATTACCATCTGGAAAACGTGCCATTGATTCTAAGTGGGTATATAAAGTCAAATTCCACCCAGATGGCACTGTGGAGAGATACAAAGCGCGACTTGTGGCTAAGGGATACACCCAGATTGAAGGTCTAGATTTTCATGAAACATTTGCACCAGTTGCCAAACTAGTTACGGTACGGTGTCTTCTTGCCATTGCTTCAATAAAGAAATGGGAACTCCATCAGTTGGATGTCAACAACGCCTTTTTGCATGGAGATCTAGAAGAGGAAGTATACATGAAGATTCCTTAAGGTTTTTCTAAACAGGGGGAGAATCGTGTGTGTCGTCTTCAAAAGTCTCTTTATGGGCTTCGTCAGGCTTCACGCAATTGGTATCACAAGTTTACTCAGTCCTTACTTGTAGTTGGTTTTATTCAGTCTCAATCTGATCATTCTTTATTCACCTTCACTCGTAAAGGATCTTTTCTTGCTGTCCTTATTTATGTTGACGATGTGATTGTCACGGGGACTGATTCAGCTAAAATTTCTTGGCTAAAACACTACTTGGATACTAAGTTCCATATTAAGGATCTCGGTAAACTCAAGTACTTTCTCGGCATTGAGGTGGCACGTTCTTCTGATGGCATCGTGTTAAGCCAACGCAAATATGTTCTTGACATTTTAACGGAATGTGGTCTAACAGGTTGCAAGCCATCTTCCTCACCCATGGCTGAACAACATCAACTTGATCTTAATTCAGGAGAACTATGTGATGATCCAGGACAGTATAGACGTCTCATTGGCAGATTACTCTACCTCACGATCACTCGTCCAGACATAAGTTATGTAGTTCACATCCTAAGTCAATTCATGCACAAGCCAAGACGACCACATTATGATGCTGCCATACGCGTTCTTCGCTACCTCAAAAATTCGCCCGGTCAAGGTATTTTGCTCTCCTCCAACAGTTCTCTATCACTACGTGCTTATTGCGATGCCGATTGGGCTGGCTGCCCAACAACTCACAAATCTACCACTGGGTATATCGTGTTTTTGGGATCTTCACCCATTTCCTGGCGTTCAAAGAAACAATCCATAGTCTCGCGTTCCACCGCTGAGGCAGAATACAGGGCAATGGCCACCACCGCAAGTGAGATTATTTGGCTACTTCGACTCCTCTCTGATTTAGGGGTCTCTCATCAAAATCCAGTTTCCTTATTTTGTGACAATCAGGCCGCATTACACATTGTGGCCAAGCCAGTGTTCCACGAGCGCACAAAGCACATTGAAATAGACTGTCATTTTGTTCGGCACCACACTCAATCCAAAGCTTTATTACCTCGACCAATTTCGTCTCAATATCAGCTTGCAGACATTTTCACCAAGGCACTTGGCCAGGAACGCTTCCACATTTTACTGGGCAAGTTGGGCATTTCAAATATCCATGCTCCAACTTGAGGGGGAGTAAAGGAGAATAATCTCATATTAGCTTGATTTTAGCTTGATTAGCTTGATTTTCGGATCTAAATTAGCATGATTCTTGGATCTAAATTAACTTGATTCTTGGATCTAGATTAGCTTGATTTTAGGATCTAAACTAATTGTTGTGTAGTATATAAAGGCATGCTTTGCCATTCTGTAAAGACACACCAATGAATACAATTCTTCATTTCTTTAGAACTCCAGGAATAAAATGTAACCAAAGAGGAAAGCCTCTGTTCCAAAACAAGGTAAAAGATATGAAAAGTGTAACACGTATTAGATTGAAGATAAGTTTGCTCTCAAGATAAGAACATGTGCAGTAGGTCGCAGTGGATACAGACAACAAAATCAGTACACTGCAGTGCTTAAAAAGTCGTAATGCTGAGAAATCTGCAGCTTCAGAGAAAACCACCCTGTTAATAATTATGAATATCTAGCAACTATAGAATTATAATGACTCAGAACTTTGTCTTCTTTATGCTCTTTAATAATGTTACTTGCTCACATCTATATAGTTTTTGGTAGCTCCATTCTCCGAGAGTCATTTTAATTCTCTTCATCTCCTCTTTTTTCCTAGAACTTCATATACTAAATCGTGTTGAGGTCATAACAGCTTCAAAAACTCCACCTTGAAGAATAATAAAGTTACTATAACCTTTTCTTCGCAACAAAATTTATCTTTTTATACAACTAGTAATCTCCTTCAGTAATCAAGGAATTCAACTTCGTTCCGCTTAATTAATCAGGTTATGAGCGAATTACTGTAAGCTACTTAAGAAGTCAAATGCTGTTAATATGATAAAATACAATCTCAGGGAAGAGAGGAAAATCTAGCTGCATAATAGAAGGAGTTAATAAGGAAAACTGACCCATAGTTCCATTCAGCACAAACATATGGACCTATTCTTAGATGCACATATGGGCCAGCTTCATGAACTGTCCTCACAAACTTCACGAGGTCAAACCTGCCCTCAAAGTAGGACTACAAAGGTTGAATGAATATTCAGTCACAATCGTAATTTCGTATGATGCTGTTAAGATGATAGTATAATCGTGATCAATCCAACGTCTTACAAGGGAGCAGATCATATTTATACTAAGAATTATAATCATGGATTGCCACCACAATGACATTTTGTTTATGCTGAGCATTTATGAAGAAAATTTTCTGCAGCTAGAGCAGTAGGCAAAATCAAATTGTCCAAACATGAAAATGAGGAACTCTAGGAAAGCAGGATTCAATCTAAAGCAAAGGATATCAATCATGGCAATGATGGATTCCCACTCATATTTCCGCTCAACTGTAGACACACACACACTGACACACAAGTGCATATACAGGGGATAGATGTTTGTTTTATGTGGAGGGTATGGATTTGTTTTGAGCAATTGTTGGCATTGAAAATGGAGAACAGAGATGGAATTATTGAGGATAGGAACGTACGAATGATAGATTCAAGGGCTAGAGTACAAACTTGCGAATTACAGAACGTGGGGGAAACTGGTTTTTATCTCTATATTTGTTTCGTTCCGTGTTTTTGGCGGTAAACAGGAAACAAGGGTATCGTTTGATGTCCATGAAGGAATTTTGATCGAATTTGATTTGTCTCACACCCCATATCTTGGTTTGTCATACCTTCGTTTGTCACTATTGTTATTATCGACAAAATATGGACAATTTAACGACAAATTTGATCGTTTCTAAATAATTGAATTTTGGATCGTTAAGAATTGTGAAATTGATTCTACCGGTGGTGGTTAAATCACGGGCAAAAAGTATTTACTACACCACAAGATATGCAGATTGTCTCTAATCGATAGGGTAGTGTTCACAAGGTCCTCCGTCATATATTGACACTAAAGTCCATTATCTTAGCTTACATTAACCATCAAGTCTTTCAAGACGACGTAAATTGTCTTTTTCCATTGAAATTTAGATTACGGCCGAGTTTGGATTTGGATCACCTGCTGTTGTTAGGGTTACGGCAGGCGTGCTGTAGCCCCAGCAACAGCCGTCCGTTTGACTTTGGTGCGAAGGAAGGGCTCAGATCAAGCCACGTCACCAGGTATTTATTCTCATTCTTTTTCCCTCGGCAGACAAACCTTCTCTCTCCAAATGAACGACTCTTCACACACTCTCTCTCCAATTCCTTCTGCCAACGGCAGAGCCTCCTCCATCTTCTGGCGACCTCCTCCATCTTCCGGCGCGACGCCTCCACCTCCAGGCGTGAACTTCTCTTCCATCTCCTGGCGGCGCCGCGGCGGGATCTGCAAAATCCGTCTTTCTCCTGCGATCTGCACTCCCGTCGAATGGATTTTGCCGGCGACGACACAGCGACGGCACATCCGGTCGGTGAACCTTCTGGCTACGAATTTACGGATACTCCATGTCTCTCCTCCGACGAATTTACGGACACTTCCGTAGACGCCGATTTGCAATCCGTCTCTCTCCCCCAAAAAATGAATGAATTTTGCCGGCGACGACACGGGGATGGCACATCCGGTGCGTGAACCTTCCGGCGACGATCAGGGCCATGTCAGAGCATCTGTTAATATTCAGGGCCATGTGGGAGTTTGGCTGATAGGACTCTTCCTGAGTGTCCATTGCAATTCCAGACGCCTCAAGTAACATACCCACTATTTGATCCTTCTCCATTGACAATGATGCACTTTTTCAGCAATTACTCTTGTGCGTTAAATCTTTACACTCCTCCTGAAGGTAATTCTTTTCCTGCGTTTCTGCCAAAAATGATGAGGTTAAGCGAGCAATCGCCTTATTTGCAGCTTCTCTTATTCTTGAAATTTCATCTTTAGCATATTTCTTTTATGTGTTCTTAGTTCTTACTAATCTCAGTATCACAAGCAATAGCACACATGCATAACGAAATATGGGTCTCGACGTGAATAATTCGTCTTTGACCTATTCGGAAAGATGTTTAAGGGTGCACACATGCCTACCTTGGAACCAGACGTTCTAGGCACCGTCTTACAGAAAGGCTTAGTAAAATAGACATGTTCGTAAGAACACAAAATACCTGCACTTGAACAGAAAGAGTTTACGAAACTTCACCATCCAACGCCGAACCATAAAGAAAAGGAGCTCCACCATTTTTTACTTATTAGTATCACATTGTCAAATTTCTAAAGATGTAAGAAAATTTCAGCTGAAAAAATGTATTAACTGTAGGCCGATTCCAAACTTAGGAAGCCACTTCAAAGCAAAACTGTCCCAAATTTAGCCCTGCAAACCAAAAAGCTTTGAAAAGATTGAAGTGGACTTGGCAAAGGATTGGCACAAACTGAAAAAAGATGGTGACATCAGGTCCAAGCACCAAACAAGTCACTAGCTTACTCAATTATAATGCTTAGGTGATATGAAGGCAGGAAAGAGGCCAAGAAGTCTAAAATTGGAACCACAGAAGAAAAGGAAATGACATAACCTTTGTTAGCTTCTCAAGTGATAACACAAAAGCAGTATGGAAAGTGGCCATTGTATGCTTCTAATGGAGACTTAAGGACGGATAATTTGGTCCAGCGAACTTAACTAACCAGGTGACACAAAAGGGCAAGGTGCATGTGTTGGTGTCTCGTACAAAAATTCTCTATCATGTAGAATCAAAAAGGACAATTATATTCTTAATGTTAAACTTACATGTAGTAGTTCATTAAGGATAAATCGATCATTTGAGGTTTAAAATTAAATCTTAATTGTTCACCTGCACACTCTCTCTCTCTCTCTCTCTCTCTCTCTCTCTCTCTCTCTCTCTCTCTCTCTCTCTCTCTGCGCGCAATCTCCTTATTTGCAGCTTCTCTTATTCTTGAAATTTCATCTTTAGCATATTTCTTTTATGTGTTCTTAGTTCTTACTAATCTCAGTATCATAAACAAGTATTAAAGTCTTTAACCTTTTTTTTTTGGTATGGTATGTGATGATCAAGGAACTGAATTAGTAGCATTGTGGTGGTTTTAATGGGTGGCGGTGCCACTTGCAAAAGGGAGAGTGGCTGTTGATATGTGACGGTCAAGGAACTGAAGGAGAAGAAATCAAAAGGGAAAAAACATAGAGAAATAAAAAAGGAGTAACCAGGAGAGACACAAAAGTTGAATAAACCATCCCAGTGTATGTAAATTATCAAAACTAGAACTACTTTTCACTTGTCATTGGTGTTGTTGATTGTATGACCTCACTATACTGCATGAAAAAATATAGCTTCTCTTATATGCTTATATAAGAACTGTTATAGCTTGTGTTTGTGGGCATTTGTCCTGCCCAGAACCTGTGTTTGTGGGCACCTAACTAGTTGTGGCTTATTTTTGTGTGTGGAAGTGGACAATGAAGAATTTGGCCGGCCGGTGTCAGAATATTTTGGTATCCTTCAAGGTAGGACTTGTAGTCACCCTTGGGACCAAAAACCATTTCAGTAATTTTTTCAATTGTTTCAGGATCAAATGCAGTTTAAACTTTGGGGTTTTATTACTGACTCGTTGAATCATTGTATATTGTTTTATAGACTCAAAACCTGAGAACTAAGGATATACAGAAAATATGGGGAATCATCATCATTGATAGTTGTGTGCTGTGCCAACGACATCGAGCGTCTCCAAATCATCTCTTCTTTCTTTGTCGTTACTCAGCTGCTATTTAGAAGATTGCACTTGCTCGTAATCAATTCTCATTTGCTCCAAGGTCACGAGAGAATGAACTGGCTCAACATGCTCAAGATTATAGTGGATCAACTTTCCTAACTCGACGTAGAAGGCTTACAGCGGTTGCTACGTACTGCTTAGCACATTGGATTCTCCGTGTTGGATGTGTTTTAGTGCATTCTGAGCTAGTACCTTTTTGATTAGGTTGTATTTTGTGTTGAAATGTACATAGCTAGTGCATGTTTATGTATATTGTATACTGAGCTTTTGCTCCTGTATTTGATAATATTATCTTTTACCTAGCACAGGACATGCAGTTCTTCAAAATATTCATGTTCCCTCAATTGATGACTAGTTTCTAGGCCTTTACTTGTGCATTATTATTATAGCTTTTCATAAATAAAATTGATGGATTCTTAGATTCATAATGTTTTATACATTTACTTCCCACAATATGAAAGTAATCAACTAATAAAAGTTGATAATCTTCAAGAACAAATACAGTTGATCAAAATTTGAGAAGCATAATGTTTTATACATTCAGTTCTCCTATCGTGTGCCTTTTGCAACAGTAAAATAACCTACACTTACTTCCCATGTCTTCAACTATCTGCCCATTGTTTAGGCATGCAACATTTTGATATCCGTTAAAAACAAAATAATCATCCATACTTTAGGCATGCAAGAGGTCCAAAATAGATAATACATAGGCCCTATCACGAACAACTTTCATTTGGAAATATAGCTTCCAAGTGTCGTCGAGGTTTGACTTGAAAGCACATTGAAGTCTTCAAATGCTCTTGCGCCGTCGGATTGGATATGGTTTGAACCAAGCACGTTGAACTCCCCAATTACTTTCTTGCCATTGAGTTGGGCACGGTTTGAACTTTGAGACAAACTTGACAACAAATTATCATTCAAGCCGGCCTACATAGAAAAAATAGAAAGGTGAAGAGATAAGTAAATACAAGTTCGCAGCCAAAGACGACTAGAACATAATGTGAAAAATGACATGCTAACGCTTAACATTTCGGTAAAACTTGGTCGATACATGTCTTTTTCAACATTGTCATGATCAACGTTACTCCAAGTAGATACTTGAGGCGTCTCCAAGCATATAAACACGTATTAGAATTGGTAAAATTAAAAGTTCTTATCAAAATAAAAAAGTATGCATATATGTACGATATTTAAATACCTCATGAGGTAGCGATGGATCTTGATTTTCCTTGTCATTATTTGGGCATCCCAATGAGTTGGTCATCATAAAACATACTTGCATTTCATAAATTATAAACTCCATAAACAATATAATTCTCAATAGAATAAATTCAATTATAAAGTAAATGCATTGTACTGGTTAGCTGGTCTCTTTCTCTAGCAAGGTTTGTACAGAGTCATCTTGGGATTAAAAGTCTGAACATGAATCCAAGTCTACATCTAGTTATGATGTTGGCCTAAAAAAAATCTTCTTCTTGACACAAAAGGCTGGGAAGAGAAATTAAAGTGTCTAATCCCTCCATATCTTGTTACTACTCTTTGTTCATCTACAAGCGAAAATGAACAAACCCAGTAGAGGGTATTTAAAGATTTTAGCTTATTAACAAGGGGAGGCAATGGAGAAGATGTGCAGCGTTTTTGGTGCCACCAAATTTAGTGGATGAGACTTAGTTTCCATTTTTAGCACTTATATACACTAAATACACTCAGTGCACAATGCTCCAAAATTTCTCCAAAACTTTACAAAGAATAACACTAATAAGTATTCAAATTTCCAAGTACTCAAAGTTCCAGTAAGTTATCAAAACAGAGAAAAAAGGAGACATCATGCCAATTAAGAAGGAGGAACTGAGTAGAGAATCAAGCAGCATTCAGCATTCACATATTCTTCAACTTTGCCAACTTTGATCATCTTGTTAAGCCACCAAACAGCAATAATGCATACTAGCATAAGACATTAACTAGCATAAGACAGGAAGAATGATAGTTTGAACTATTTTTATATGCATAGTTACCCTTCAACTTTTTCCCCTCTTTAATTCGACAAGAGAATCATGTATTCCAGATAAAAAAGAACAACTTCTTATATTCCAACCTAACAGGAGTTTGGTTATGCACAGCAAGCATCCTCTCCACCTCTCCACGCCCCCATAAGGCCAGAACAAGAAGACCTTGCACATAGCCATTTCCCACAAGACAGGAACTATAATGGGCAATAGGTTTGTCTTTATTTTATTATGAAATACAACAGTACAGGACATGTATACTAGCATAAGACATTCACTAGAATGGGATTTGGGCTCTAGGTATGGTGCTCATTGTGCCCCATCAAACTGGCCTATATTAACATACAACTAACAGATTCGCTACGATCAATCACTGGACAAGAGAAATGCACTCTATTGCTTTTTTGTTTCAACAATTTGATGAATAATAAAGATTGATAAAGTTCGTATGTACACTTCTCATATTTAGGTACATTCATTCAGAATCGATACATGATAAATCCGTTATACATCAATGTCCGGATACCTTAGGGTGGTCGAAGGACTTGACGAGGATGGTTCTTCCATGGCAATGTAGATCGATTTTTGGAGGAGAGAGACGGATTGCAGATCGGCGTCGACAGAAGTGTCCGTAAATTTGTCGAAGGAGAGAGAGGGAGTATCCGTAAATTCTTCGCCGGAAGGTTCACCGACCGGATGTGCCGTCGCCGACAAAATCCATTCGACTTTTGGAGGAGAGAGAGGGAGTGCAGATCGGAGGAGAAAGACGGATTTTGCAGATCCCGCCGCGGCGCCGCCAGGAGGTGGAAGAGAAGTTCACGCCTGGAGGTGGAGGCGTCGTGGCCGGAAGATGGAGCCATGGAAGAGGTCGCCAGAAGATGGAGGAGGCTCCGCCGTCGGCAGAAGGAATTGGAGAGAGAGTGTGTGAAGAGTCGTTGGTTTGGAGAGAGAAGGTTTGTCTGCCGAGGGAAAAATGATGAGAATAAATATCTGGTGACGTGGCTTGATCTGAGCCCTTCCTTCGCACCAAAGTCAATCGAACGGCTGTTGCTGGGGCTACAGCACGCCTGCTGTAACCCTATCCGAATCCGTCGAGTTTCCCATTAAACATCTATCTCCCACTTGCATCGACCCCTCATACTTAGAGCGTCCTTCGCTACTTTAGCTGTTGTTGCTTCAATAGGTATTAAGAAATATATTTGATGTCTAACCATTTTGACAACTGCAGTCTTATACTGTTCGTCTGAATCACCAGATGTTAGATGTTGTAGCTTCTTTGCCTATTCGTTATTACGCACCCAATATGCTCTGTTCTGATGATAGCTTTGCAACTTCTTGGGATGTATCCTAGTTGGGTCAGCTGGACATTCACCATAATTCTCAATGTTTTAGTTTCATTAGCTATGTATTCATTGGTGGTCTTTTACCATGTGTTTGCAAAAGAACTGGCACCGCACAAGCCACTTTCGAAGTATATATGCATCAAAGGGGTTGTGCTCTTCTGCTTTTGGCAGGTATGATACATGTATTTTGGTTACTCGAACAATAAAGACATTTCCTAGACATCCACTAAGCATGGAAGAGAGGCAAAAATATCCTTCTGCACTTGCGTGCATGCATTTATTCGAGTGTTTGATCACTTGAAATGAAGAGATTATTTGTTTGGACCTCTTCCACTTTGAACAAAGTATACACGGAAAAAAAAATGTTCTTGCAAGAAGGCAAAGAAGAAGAAGAAGAAAAAAAGATTAATAGAGCACCTTGATCATTGTATCATACCGTAAAAAGAAAAGTTGGTTTTGCCCAGAGAAACAGTACAAAGTTGTATTTACCAAAAAAAAAAAAAAAGTCTCCTTGTCTCACCCTGGCTTAGTCAAGCTTCCACAAAAAGGGTATAGCTGCTCCAGTTACTGATTTGCATCTGCACTTGCAAAGCTACCTTCCTCTATCTAATGAGTAAACCATTGTGAGTCTCGCTTTCATTACACCCTGGTAAACTGTCAGGACACTGCGATCGAGGAGTTTTTGCACTTGGCTCAGAATAGGCAAACTAAAATTGCTGCCCACGGTTTCAGTGCAATTGCCTCAGATCTTTTGATAAATGATGCTTTGGGTTCATTTTATTGACAGGGAACGACGTCTGTCTTGGGTTCCGTTGTGTCAAGATATATTTATTCTTAAGAAACGCTATTGCATGTTCATTTACTCTTTTCTTTACTCTTTCCTGGAAATGGAGGATATATGGTACAGAGTAATTGTGAAGTTGCAAATTTGATTACTAGTAACCACATGCAAGGAGTGGTGCTTGAGATCCTAGTCCCAATGACATGATTCTGTCTCATCATTTCTGGTTTTGGACGTAGAGCACATTCAAGAAGCTATTCAAAACCTCTTCGTATGCCTCGAGATGATTGTCTTCTCTGTCCACCAGCATTATGCGTTCCATCGGTTACGCAAAAGAGATGAATGACAAGCATGTGTTAACAAGTGAGATCAGTAGACACAAGTTGTAGGTTTTCACAATTTCTGATATGTGTTGATAGTGGCAGTGGAGAGAGGCACGTAAACACTGCTCTTACCTCTAGAACTTTATGTATCACGAGAAAAATAAAAAAAGGTGAACATATTAAGCTGGTTTTTTTTTTTTTTTTATCTTTCCTTATCTTGATTTTCCCCTTGGAGAACATACTTCGGATCAGACAACGATGTTTAGATATGACAATTTATTCTGTAATTCTTCATGTTGGTGTTGCTACATGAATCTAAGTCTATAGCTTTCCTATTTACCAGTTATCTTCCTCTTCTTTCAAAAAATATGATTTAGCCGAACACGGGATTAGGAACTGGGCTATGCAAAGGGCATCGCCATTGTTATCGTTGTATATGTACTGAGAAAAATAATTTCTTGTTGTAGAAAGTAAGAACTTCAGTGCTCCTTTTTTTCCACTTTACCAGTAAGCAGACATTGTAGCATGAGAAAATTGGTATCACTAGATAACATTCCTTTAAGCTCGCAAGCCTACCAACCATGAAACGGTGACAAGAGTTTGTTACCAACTGTCCATAGATTTCTCCATAACAATAGCCCTCAATTATAGCACCCCAAGGCAAAATCATGGAGAAACAACGTACAAAAAAAGTAAATTTATGTTAACTAGCCAATGTGCCCGTGCAAATGCACGGGATGCATTGTAATTTGATTTTAGTGCTGATAACATATTTCAATATGGCCTATTCAAAAAAATAACAAAGAAAAATACTTATTTTCAAAGACAAATGAGCTAATACATTTATACATCTTAAACGGAGAAGTTGACATTACTCAAATATGTAGGTTTCTCTAATAAATTAGCTCACCCCCTACCATGTAATATTATAATAAAACTGAGAGAACATTTAAGTCCAAACTTTATTTATAGACCATTGTATCTTCTAAATTTACTACGAAGGGAAAAGATGTATGACAAATTTCACAAACATGCTGTTTTTGAATCCTTTTATCCTCATTAATTATTTTTTGTACCAGAATCTAGTAAAAAATATATGGCATATATTATATAAAGATAGCTTAATTGCCTCTTCCAATGACGAAAGGGTACGGGCTTATTAGTGAAAAAGAATGTAGATTTAGTTTTACTTTTTCTCTGTCTTTTTGTAAAATAAACTGTATATATCATATAGTTAGATCGGTTCATGTCATTAAGAAGTTGTTCAAACTTCGAAATTACTGTTTAGGAAAAGGATGTATGACAAATTTTACAAACATGCTATTTTTAGTCCTTTTATCCACATTAATTATTTTGTGTACCAAAATCTAATAAAGAATGTTTGCATGTTTTATATAACCATAGGCATTGCCTCTTTTAGTGACAAAAGGGTGTAGGCTTCACGAAAGAGGGTGTAAATTTAGTTTCATTTCTTCTCTTTCTTTTTTATGTAAAGTATTGACAAATCCACATATACTCCTACAATCGTAACGTAAATATTCTTTCATTAGAAGTAGAGTACTACATTTACTCTAACTCCTGTCATACTATTAAGAAAATGTTCAAATTTCAAAGCGACCTGTTGACCAAAGAAAATTATTTGATGATTCTACATGGGAACCAAACCATAATAGGGACAGAAGCTCCTCTAGTAAAAATATCAAGAGTTCCCAGTTCTAGGCCATAGTTTATAAAATGTGCAAGTTTTGTCGAATAACTTATCCTAGAATAATCGGTGGTTCATCTGATTTACCATTTGCCTAATTAGTATTCTTAACATTAATTGTCCCACTATCTTATAGTAACATATTTTAGTATTCTCAACATTAATTGTCCCATTATATTATACTAACATATTTTTGTTAAATAACCTCCATTATTGTGCCCAACCATTATAGCTGCTACCATCGTTACAGTTGCCGTCATTACTATCATTACTACTGCAACTTCCATTGTATAACACCATCACAGTCAACCACAACCACCTCATGCAAAACCACCACCATTACCAAAAACATGATACCATTCGCATGTGCAAGATTAATCGCACCTTTACTGCCAATGCCACGTCTGCCTCCATGTTTTGCTAATGTTAAAAGTTGTATGGTTTATAATTAAGTTAGAACTTGTCTTATATCTCATTTATCTTACATTTCTTTTTATTTTCCAAACTTATTCTAATTGGATCTATTTATGCCCCAATTAAATTCTATTGCATCTTGTAATTTAATTTTAAAAAGAATTGCTTCTAAATCAATTGTAACATCTTAAAAGATTAGTGTATGAGACCGCAAACTCACTAAAAGCTTACTAAACCGTAATAAGATTTTCTCCAGAGTTACTTTTAGAAATCTCAATAAATAAAATGCTACTCTATTTCAAATCTTTCGGAGTTTCTAAGTCTTCTTTCATTATTCTAGAATAAAATATATGAAAGACATTGTAATCAAATATATAACAACAGATCAATAATTAAAGACACGAACCAACCAAGTAAAATAGATAAATAGTCACCCGGAATTCAAAAAGCTTGATTGTGTTAGGCACATAGTTACATTATGTTCTTCAAAAAATTAGCTAGAATATAATTAAGATTATGGACCGAAGGCAGAGTGTTTAATCAATATGTCAATAGGTTTACTTTTCAAATGTTACAATCATTTGATACTATACTTAAGCCCTTAGTCTACCTTCTCATTTCTTTTAACCAATGGAGTTTATCATTCTCATTCCTTTATGCAATCCAGATTAGTGTGTTTTGTGAACCCACCCAACATCTGACATAACTCACTAAAATTAATCCATGAAAGCAGGCAGTATATCAAAATATAAATAGAAAACTGTAAGGGTTTTAAAGCAAAACTAGAGAGTAGAGAAGCAGAATATATGAGACTCTAAGGCATTCACTCTTGGAAAAATTTCTTGCATATAGATGCACACCAAAGCAGGCATATACTTTTAACAGATGAATTCTATTACCATGTCTCTTTCTAATAACAGTTAGTGTCTTTAATCAACCCAACTAAATCTTTTTAAATCTGATAATAAGCGGTGAGCTTTAGAATCGATTTTTTTTAATTACGATCTACATTGTTTTTGAAGCTAAAGAATTGATTCTTGCACCTTATCTGTTACCACCTAGATGTTGTCTTTATAGTTCCACGCTAGTTAGCTTAACATGTTATTGCTAATGAGATAATTCTATGTCAAGAAACAAAATCCGACAAAAACAAACTAATATTAACCAACTTTGTAAGGCATTTGACATCGTATTCTCCTCAGGTTACCTTAACAATACTAAAAAGCATGAAAAGCATCTTACGTCTCCTTGACCATATCTAAAATTTGCTCATATAGATTAACATATTATCATACTTGGTAAAACTTTAGGTTGTTAATTATTAACCGTTGATTTTTCCTACATTAGCTTAGATTCTCGCGAATAGAAATGTTAGGTTTGCTTCGGTCTTTATTGCCTAACTGTAGGATGCATACATTAAGGCATGACTATTTTAAAGCCTTTTCTTTATTTTTCTCATATATGCTTGCTGCTAAAGATTTTATTTAACTGACAAAAGAACAAAGATCCGTGATAGTATAGATAGGAGTAATTATACAGAAAATCTCATAATTAGACTGCAAATTGTATAAATAATAGGCAAAGTAGATTAAAATGCATATTTTGTTGTATTCATACATATGTGTCTAGAATATTCTAATTACACTTTTATCTTTTTTGGGATGTATCATTAAAATAATGTTTCCAATTTTTCATCAAATCCTAATGTCCTATAAAATGCTCCTTAATTGATGCTAGCTTAAAATTTCATTTGTTAGATTTCCTTGTGACATTTTTGTTTTTCCGCGTTATTAAGGGTATGTACGTGAGAAAAATCTTAAATAAGTATACATTCATCTGGGAACCATAATAACAACCATAAACTCTATTGCAATATTAATGAACTTCCTTTTGTCATTTATCCCTTTTTCATAGCATCACATGCTTTTATACAGCATCCATTACAGGTCGATGGTCGAACTTGATTTATGTAATATAATGGTTGAAAGGTAGTTTAAGCTTGAGTACGTCCTACGGATAGTACTCTTTTTCTAGCAAATCTTTCAAAAGATTTTTATCGCCAAATATAACATTCTTAACACACATACTTTTAGTGCCTAGATACCTAGAGTGGTGCATAATGCAAATTATAAATTCATAATTTTTTAATCTACACGTCAAATTTTAGTAAGCTAAATTGACAATGAGATATCTTTTGAGGCAAGAGGACTTTCGCTCTCCTATTTGCATAATAATGGTTAGTGGAATAATAAGAGGACCCCTAATATGCCATTTCACGTGAAGTTATTTGTTATCAGAAGGCTAATAATATCACAAAATTATATTTTGCAAGAAACATGAGTGAAAAAGCATATAAAAGAGTGAGAGTAGAACCCACTGCATAGTAGAAGTGTCTTATAATCACTAACCTTAAGAAAAAGAGGTGCGTAGATAAAGTTTTTTATTAACGCTAAACTGAAGAAAAAAAAAGGTGCACAAAACACTCCTCCAAAACTTGCTTAGTACAATTAAACCCCCCCCCCCCCCCCCCCAAACTGCATATTTAAATGGTCTGTCCAGTACCAACATCACAACGAGTTGTGAACATTTGTCTCCCCTTGCATACAGTTAATAACCTGAGATGTGCAAGAAAAGTAGATTGAGTTTACCTTGCATGGTGGTTTGCTGAGTGTGACATCTCATCTTGAAGATGGAGAGAAAGCAGGAGAAAGGAAAGATAATTAGAAGACTAAATTAAAGTTACACATAAAAGTGTTTTAGCTTATTTGGCAAAAGAAGAAGACTCCAAAAAACTTATGTGTCGTAAATATGCGAGGTCTAAAATCACGTAGATTTCAGCAGGTTTGCATGTCTCATGTTGCAAAACTGTATAGTTTACATGCTAAATAAGTATCTTCTGAAAGAAAAGAAATGAAATACCAAAAAAGTAGCTTATATATCTATATATATATATATATATATATATATATGTATGTATCGTGTGCTCAATGGGAGTAAGTTTGAATGCAGCAGTGATGATCAGGCTACCAATGGATTTTGTTTCTATCCCTCCTTTTATATTTCTCACCACATCTGCTATTATAGACCATATCCTCTTTTGACCGGCTGAAAGCTGATATTGTGAAGTAGAAGGAATTACAGGAAAGATTTAAGCAACAAACCAAACCTTTGATGGGTTTGTTAATCATACTTATCAAGCATATCTTAAAGTAATTGGCCATAATGCAAATGCCATAATTCTGGGTTGTAGTTCCGTTCCAACTTTGGCACCCAGAAAAGTGTAACTACAGAAGTTCGTTATTCCGTATAAATTAAAATACATGCTATATATTTGCAGTCTTCTCTGCTAATCTCTTGACCGAATAACCCAACACGAAGCTAAGAAAGTGTAAGGGGCCTCTCCTAATTTTGGCATCGCGAGTGCGGCACGCACCTTGCTAAAGTCGGCCTTCAAAGGAAAAAGCAGATTCTAATACTCGTAAGCTTAGGGTCTTTTGTTTCCAAACAATGTGGATTTGGCATGAAGACTTTCACAATTTTGTGTTTGATCTAAGCCGTGCTCGGGACATCCTTTTCAAGTCTTCTCCAGGAAGATTAGACAAATAAAGCAAATGTCTTTTGGGCCTAATTCAAGAAGTTCACAAATAAGCTTAGCAAAATAAATATCTATTATGGCCACATTTGTCCAATGACTGCCATATATGTTATTTGTATGCATTGGGGCAGCCCTTATAGTAAGAAAAGAATGACATGAATTCAAAAGCTTTGTGCAAGTCCAACCAGTTTTTCATACGCCAAAGAGTTCTCATATGAGCTGCTCAAAATACCGAAACTCTAGGACTGAGGATTTACTACTATGGAGGTTCTGTTGCATAGTATCACCATCTGATCAATTATAATATCTAGATGTATAAACAAAATACTTAATGCAACTAATTCCCAGTGAAGCTTTGATAGGTAAATTGCATTGATCCGGGCGCTTTGATTATGCATCCAATGGGCTTCTTTTCTCTAGTCTTGCCGTCTATCAGAGTTCCTCAAGTGACCTCCATATCTAAAGATAGAGCATGGATCGAACTTTCTGTGAAAGATGCTACGAACCCAACCCATTGGTTCGAATCAACCTCTGCGGATATACTGATCTCCTAAATATCATTTTGCACTTATGGCTTTTGATTAGATTTGAGCCCCTAGTCATCAATACAATCATAAGGTATCTAGAACACATACCATAAAACAACAAAGTTTAATGTACCCATACAAAACTAAGGCAAATAATATGCATATAGTTCGATCATCATAAGAAAGTGTGTACATTACAACCACCACTCATGTATAATAAAAGAGAGGAACATAGGTAAATAGGCAGAAAGAGAAACTGAGCGGATTTACCTAGGATGGAGACAATGAGGTTCAGTGAAAGCGTGGATAGAAATTGAAGTCGTGGAAGTGGGGAGATGATATTGGTCTATGAGTTTTTGTTACTTATTAGAAGTCTATTGACACAAGAGATTTGAAGAGTTCATTATCTTTTTAACAGTGGCATTTTAAGAGGCCAACTAAAGTGAGAGACTTTGTGGATCAAACTGGAAGCTGACGTGTCAAATGGAAAAAAGCATAGGAAATCCTATGTGTCAATAACTTGAAGCTCCAAAGATGTTACGTATCGCAATTTTGAAAGCTCTAAAATCCTATGTGTCGCAATTTTAAGCGGCGGCTTCAGCTTGTTATATATAGATATAGATATAGATAGATATATATATAGATAGATTAGTGAGCATTTACGTGAAGCTGAGAGAAACAATTACGAATTAATTGATTATGCCTACATTTGGATGATAGATTAGAATGGAACTTTGTAACATTACAAAAAAGAATTAGCAAGTAGGGTATAATTTTCACACTTTACATTTTTGAGATTTTATATTGTTATTTCAAAGTACTTTTGAGAGTTAAAATAATTACGAATTAATTGATTATGCCTACATGTGTATGATAGATTAGAATGGAACTTTGTAACATTACAAAAAAGAATTAGTAAGTAGGGTATGATTTTCGCACTTTACATTTTTGAGATTTTATATTGTTATTTCAAAGTACTTTTGAGGTTTTAATAAGCAAAATTAAGGTCTAATATATAAAAATATTGATTAGGCAGAGTTTTAGAAGGTGTAAAATTAGTTTCTTAATTTTATAAAGTTTACAAATACAGGGTAAAATAGACCTACGAATTTTTTAATAATAAATTATAAGAAAGAGTTAAATAGAGTAAAAAAGAAAAAGAATACCAAAACAAATAGGATTCTTGATTATATATATCCAATTCAAAAGAATTGGACTCTAAATAAATAGACCAATTAAGTTAGGGGACTACCACATGCAAAGTTGAAACTTATGTGGCAGAAGGAGAATGTTCCTAAAAAATCCTACGTGGGGTAAATATAGAGTTCTAAAAATCCTACGTGTCGTGATTCTAAGCGAAGGTTTCAGCTTTTATATATATATATATATATATATATAGATTGGAGGAAAATAAATTGTACCCGAAAAGAAAAGAGGGTTGGACTATGATGTTAATTCTCACCTAGAAGACAAGCACACTTTACACACAATTTATAATCGCACTTTGTACATTTAAAGGTGCCTGACAATAAAGAGTACCAACAACGGTTAAATTGGAAATCACTAGGTACGACTCCAACAAAAGATAGAGGGTGTCTATGAGATTCTCATACAAAGCATAAACTGATCAGAACACACACAATGATAAAACAATTGTCTCAGATTCAATTCTTCCTCGCAAATCTCGCAGTAATATTCAACAGGTTCACGGTCTTCAATAAGGAAATAGCTTAGGATTAAGGGGTGTTTGTCGTACCGATGCCTAAGGGTGCGTGGAAATAGAGAACGAAGGATGTGTATTTTGACATCACAAGATTAAGTACTCCGTTCCAGCCGGATTAGCATCTACCCTAGACAGAGTGTTGGAAAAATTATTTCATTTTGCAATCCCTTCATTCTAAAATTCCTTTAGTTTAAAATTCTAAAAAAGTCCATTGTTTGGATAATGCTTTTTTTTTTTTGTGAAGATTCTGTGTGCATTTTCATTTTTGTTTTACTGTCAATATAAAAATATATGAGAGAGGTTAATTTTACCCCCCCTATATTGTTACCTTACATCCTCCTTGTCGTTAAAAAATTTATACTGATACGTATTTTTAACAATAAAAAAGGGGTGTAAATGTATAGAGGGGTGGAAAGAACATTCTCAAATATCGAACTATGAAAAACACATTTATGTTACATCTCATGTAAGCGACATATAAAAACAGAAAAAAAAATCTTAATTTGATTTTCATAAATCAGTGATAAAAGGTATTATAATAAGAAAGAAGAAAGAACAAAAACAAAGACGAGGCCTCATTTTTGTTATTGAAATGACAGTTACAAATAACAGAAAATTTTGGGGATCCCACAGCCCATAAAATGAGGATTGAACAATGAAAATAACTGTTCCTGAAAAGAAAAGAGGATTGAACGATGACATTACTTCTTAGCTAGATCACGAGCACATGTTATACACAATTTATAATTGCACTTTGTACATTTAAAGGTGCCTGACCATGAAAAGTCACTACAATAGCTGCACTCGGTATCTAGGGATACCAATCTAGCAAAAGATAGAGGGAGGGTGACTATGAGATTCAACATTAAGGATGCCCCAGCCCCAAACTTGACATTTTGATACTTGTCATCCAAAGCACAATGAGTATGCATAGACTGATCACTACCCACATAATGATAAAACCATTATCTCGGATTCAATTCTTTCTCGCAAATCTCACAGTAATATTCATCAGCTTCACGGTCTTCAACAGGGGAATAGGTTAGGATTAAGGGATGTTCATCATACTGTGCCTAAGGGCGCGTGGAAATAGAGAACAAAGGGTGTGTAATTTGAAATCACTATCACAGCAAAATATAGTTAAACCATTCATGACACGCGGTGCAACTATCGCATTGTGATTCTTTCATATGGAGGAGGTGATCCCCGTGAGCTTGATGGTTAATCGTTCTTGGTAAGGAACCACATGTGACGTCGAGGCAGAACTGGCAGAGCACACAACTGAAGACAAACCCGTTGCAATAAATTAAAGACCACAACCTTTACAGAGAAACAAGCCCAGGGGATTTTGGGAGGAGGATGAGCCGGTGTTGTGGGTGAAATGGGTGCTGCAACTCCGTAGGTAATTCCGCACAACATTTGCGTAGAATGAAATCGCATTGAGAACATTTAAAAAAGGGGAAAAAATAGGTTTAATACAGACATAATTCCGTACAACATTTGTGACTAAAATGGTCGAGTCTTGTTGCTCTCTCATTCTCTCCCAGTCCCGGCCGTCTGAGAAGAAATTCTGTTGCATTGATAGATTTGATGTCGTCAGGTGGCAGGTAAAGCCGATCGGAGTCATGATCTTCAATTATTGTCCCAGCGTGCACACAGAAAAGCATGAAGTTAAATAAACTTGTGAACCTGGTCAAAATACAGAACGTAGGGAGCTAATCTGCATCGAATGTTTCTGTGGTCGTCAACATTATTGTTGGAGCGATTTAGCTCGCCAATTTTGCAGGTTAAACTCAGCTGGAGAATTTCCCAGCGAGTTAGAGGTTGGGGGAAGGTAAGGGAGGAGGTTTTGTCATTTGCACAACTCTGCCAAATTCGTGGCAGAATACTACTCACGTCGCTAACTGGAGATGTTCTCGAATTTTGAGTTCCCTACAATGTGTGAAATACCAGAGAAAGTGATGTGAAAAGTCAAAGAACTTACCAGGTGGATGAGGATCCATGGACAAGAGGCTCGATCTTTGATGCTGCACATTTGACATGGGTAAAATATCGGCATTTCCCGCAATAGTAAACCCAATAAATTGGGCGCAATCTCTTGCGGCATATGTTACAAGATATACGGAAGTTAGCATATGGAGATGGAAGAGTATAGCTGAGCGTGAGAGGGTGTCTGTGATCACTACGTTCAATTGTGCTTGGCAATGAAGCACAGTCGCGATGGATCCAGAAATGGACGCAAGTGGTGCATTGATACCCCATGCCTTCATGTTCTTCCCCGCAAGCATCACAGAACAACAAGGCTCTCCTCCGCACTGGGGTTAACTGGTGTTTGTGACTCGGGTGATCAATCTTGCGCTCCATCAACGAAGCACATATTAGGTCCATGTCGAAATCGCACGGTGAACAGGCGTAAGTGAAGTCCGTGCATCCGTTTCTGCAGGCATCGCAAGTGCGCATTCCTCTCTCACGAAGAATAAGAGAGTGTTCTGGGTGCAAGGGGTGTTCTATCACTCGGGGTAATTCTGCGCATACTTTGTGAAGGAAGAAGTTACACTGGCTACATCCGTAGAAGGCACCAGAGATTACTTCCGAACACCCATCGCAGGGACAAGCTTTCTCATCACCATCATCCTTCTTTGGTATGATTTCCCTGAAGAACAATGGATGCTTATGGCTGAAATGTTGAAACTCCATCTCTCACTCACTCCTTGTCTTCTGATCTACACCTCTGAAGTATTAAGACAGGCAGAGCCCATCAAAGCTCTCTCTGAAGTTTGAGCTAAAGTAATTTACTGTTGTACAAATTGTCTTTACTTTTTAAAAGCAGAATGCCTAACTGCTGGTTACAACAGGAAGGATGTTCCACCGAAAGCTAATATCTTCTGTAGAAACGGCCCCCAGAAGGTTGGCGATTAGCTGTTCTAATAGGTCATACCAAGACACCCTTGTGAGAGACAAAAGTGACTTGTCTGATACTCTTTCATTGATAGCCATTTTCTGTGCGTGGATAGAATTTTTTTTAAAGAAAATTCATTTTGCAATTCCTTCATTTTACGATTCCTTTATTTTAAAATTCTGAAAATTTAAAAAGTCCATTATTTGGATAATGCCTTTTTTCTGAACATCTGTGTGTGTGTGTGTGTGTGTGTGTGTGTGTGTTTTCATTTTTCTTTTACTGTCAATATAGAGTAATATGAAGGAGGTTAGTTCTACCCATTATATTTGTTACTTTACATCCTCTATGTTGTTCAAAAGTTTATAGTTGTCATTCGTATGTATTTTTAACAATAAAAATGGGGTAAAAAATATATCAAGGGGTGGATATAACGTTCTCAAATATGACACAAATTTATGTTACATCTCATGTGAAGTTACATATAAAAACAGAAAAAAAAAGAGATTATCTTAACTTGTTTTGCATAAGTTGTTATAAATAATGTACATAAAAAGGAATTATAATAATAAAGAATGAAAAAAAAGAAGAAGAAGAAGAAGAAGAGGCCTCATTATTGACTTTCATGTTTGCAAGCATCTTCAGTGACAATTATTAATAACATTTCCTCAATATTAATAATTAAAAGTCACTAAACATATTTAGCAATCATCATTTATCGCTATATGAAAGATTGTAGGCCGGTACATTTCCATTCTGGTAACCAGAGAAAATAGTTTATAGCTGAAGTCGCAAGTATAATCCTGTTCATTTAGTGTAAAGTGTAAACAGAGTGTGAGAATCAATTAGTACGGTCATCAAACTCTAATCCTTGCGTGAACTTACCAGAAAACCAAGACGGCCAGTGTCCATTTTCGTACAAGTTGAATCTTATACTCAGTATTTTCTTTAAATTAGCACTAGATAATGGACCGTGCAAATGCACGGGATTGAATTAAAAATGTGCCCTTTCAAAATATTAAAGAAATACAGCCATGGTACAAATGCATAAAAGATCATCAGTTGTAACCAATAATGTCTTGAAATTTAGATAGTAGATAATTCTTGTGCTAATTGAATTGGGAGAGAACTGATGGTCATAACTTGTGTTTCTACCTCTCTTCTCCCTTTCACTTTTTGTTAGAGTTTTAGTATTGAGGATGTTCGATATAACATCGATATCAAAGCTACATATGCTCTTTTGACTAAAAATTTACAGGATCATTGTTCTAATTTTATATGCCAATCTAGCATCTAAAAAGCAATATCAAGGAACATAAATGGGTTAGAATTTGGACCATCAATTGGTAACTCTAGTATCTTGAACTTTTTTTTTTTTTTTGGTGTCAAAATCTTGTGATGAACCTTTGCGTATTTAAATCGTGATTGGTCTAACATTATAGTTTTCTTGAGTAAATTATATCATACCTAACTTTCATATAAGTGAATCCATAAATATCATTAGAGTTGCTTTTCTACATTAAGTGTGACTTATACTAACATAACCTCATCAAAGTAACAATGACAAACTGTCAAGTCAAGGGCTCTAAACCAACTAAACCTCGAAGAGAACCTTTTGACCAAAAGAAGTTTCAAATTGTTCTATGTTGGTATATAAATATTACAAACGATAAGTCCTTCTATAGATACTTTCAAAAGTTTAATGTTGTAATAAAATTTATGTACCTCCAAGTTACTTTAGAGGATTTTAGTATAGAATGAGCACCTTTTTAGCGGGTCCACCATTTATCCGGTCCAGGTTTGTATCATTTGTCCACCCAAGTTACATTAGTACCTTCATAACTATGATCACTTTCATTTATTAAAATTATTATCAATATCAAACGTGTAAATATCAAACGTGTAGTATTAGCCACTGTCACCTCCACTCACTATCACCATTACCATTATCATAGTTATTACATCCATGTATCTTGGTCACCCTTTCCCCTACCCCCTTACCACCACCATCACCATTGCCAGAAAAAGAAATACTATCACTTATACCGTCACCCCTACCCCTACCCTCATAGCCTCAACCACATTATACCACCACTATTAACATTAAAATACTTATCACTTTTACCAACACCCTTACGTTTACTATCACTACCATCTTGCTAGCACGGGAGTCGTAACTACCACCATGGCAGCTAGGTTGCCACCATAGCCTAGGAACCACTTTCTTGTCTGAATTTTCAAATGGTGGTAAAAATTTGTCTTAAGGCTCACATTTGTACATTAATAGAATTCATTCTCAGCTCATCACAACTTAGTATCTAATTGTATAACCTTCACTTATGGCAAGTAATTGCAAGTCCGGCCATGAATAAAAGTTCTCTAATATTTATTGCCTTTTAGCCCTAAGAATTTTTAAAATTATAGCCATCAAACTCTCTTCACCCTAAATTTTTTTTTAGGGAATGCTCATGGGGACAACATCCAAATCATTTTGTCACGAACTAACCAACGGTAAGTATAAGAGATGACACTAACCAATAGTAAGTATCGAACATGACTAAACAGTAATTTAAAAGAATAAAATTAATCCACAACTAAAAAAAATGACTACGTTGTGAACGGTTTAAATAGATTAAAAAACCACACAATATAAGATCTCATCCAAAGTGATCAGTTACTCGTTTGGGTTAGATTGAACTCAATGTTGCCAAAACATCACTCCTACATGCATATAATGCAATTCCCGTACGTACCTCTATCTAATGGAGACCATGCGAAAGAAAAAGGCTACTGGTATGACTAGTAGCCGCCTGTTTACGAAGCTATTTAAGATACAGAGAGAACAATAGATACATGCCACCACTTTAAAATATAGTGATGGTGCACTTAAGTGCACGTCCATTTTTGGTAGGACTATAATGTTTAATTAAATGCAACATTGTTTGATTTGCCTTCATTATCTAGTTAATAATGATAATAACAATCCCACATTTTTTTCATATACCTATTTGGAAGCGTATGAGCAACAAAGAGAGTGCAACTTTGTGTTCCTATATCAATCTCAAAGTAAATTTGTGGAAATAAAATAAGAAAGGTCCATAATTTGTTAGTGCAAAGTAAAATGACACAGCACTATCTCTCTACTTTAAAAGTCTCAATGTGTTTAAACATGTTTCTACACATTTTCATGACTAAAATACCCTTTGATCTGCTCCATATTACCAGTTACCCCCATGTTCTCAAACCAATCAACTCCGTGCCAATTGCTCAAGCCATCATCAAGCGGTGCCATACAACTAAAAAAGAAAAAAACCGCTGCTTCTCTTACGCCAACCTCCCTCCCTCCCTCCTCATACACACACCTGTGTTGCCTCAACAATGGCATGTGAAGAACCATCCGCACATAAGATCTATCAGACTGTTAAAGTGGCGAATCTAACATCAAATGATTCTTGCTTTCTGGGATTCATACTCGAAGTTCCTCTTACAAGACTTCACCTGCAGGTCAATTTTTGAGTTGATAAAATCGCAAACAATCTATTCTCCCTTTTGATTCTTCTATGCATATATTATGTTCTTCCATGTCATGTTTATCAATGACGCATTCGATCAATCTATCACACATCCTATTGCTTCATTTGCGACCACCGCCAGCCCCTCAAGCACAACATGTTGACATACTTGAAATCCACTATTTTTAATTGTATGCATAAACATATTAGTTTTGGTTACTATATGCAGTTCTCTCCTTTTGTGTCTCTTTCACGCATTTCCTCCCTTAATGTTAATCAAAGAGCTTCATGCTATATTTTCCAGGAGCTTCATGCTATAATTTCCCTTAACCATTTCACGGAAGGTGTTTGAAGATATGCAATTGCACAAACCGTTACTTTGCACCTTCTAAGCACCTCGCACTTGCCTTGATTGGGTTCCAAGTTACCAAACTGTCTTAACCAGTGCTTACGACATTTTCTAATTAGTTTTTGTTCTTAGCATTGACGTAGTAAAAAGAAAATCTAAGAATCATGTGGAAAAGTACATAGGAAAAATGTTGTTTCACATTATGCCTTGAGTGGACAAGAAATAGGGAATTTGCTGATATCTTTTTTTTTTTGGTTTCGAGGATTTAAGTATCTTCATTAAATTGTCTTACCCAGTGCTTGAGGAATTTGCTAATTAGTCTTGGTTTTGAGGATTCACATATGAAGATGTCAAGTGTTTGGCAAAACGCCATTTTCGTGTGAATTTCTTAGGCCAAGGACATGCCAATAAACGGGTGATGTTTAGTAGGGAATGGAGGAAATACTAATGGCTTGCCAAGAATTGTGTTAAGAGAGGATCCAAATCACATTAATATGGTCAATGGCACAAAACTCTTAGATGCAAGTGATATACGAAGGTGGAGATGAACACTACAAAAGTGGAGATTGCGTTAGCTATGAGCTCTCACTGTTGGGTTTGGTGACCATTCCATTCTTAGGCATTAAAGGTTTCATTAGTCAAAAATTCTCCAGTTCCATCCACCTTATTTAAATCTAAACTTCATCATATTCATTACACTTGGCATGTCCATATGCTCTACCTACATACTTGTTATCATTAAAACTTTGGTGTTTCATAATCCAGTAAAGCGAATGTTAAACTACCATAATTTTGTGGTTGGTGATTAATGTCATCATGCTTGGTAATTGTGAGGAACCGTGTTAAAAAATGGTTTGCAACTTATAGTATCAACAATTGAGTGGTAGGTATATAGAGAATGATTTTGTAAAATATCTTATTAGCCAATGTTGAGTGGGGCTGAGATCTGGCACTATGGATAGATACTTGTGGGAGAGAGATCGAAGTGTCGGAAGGAACAAAACCTTTTAAAGTATCGTGATATGGGGTAACACCGTCCAATATGCTATTTATCATGCTTCTCACAGTCATGCCCCGAATCTAATAGCCTGTGAATTGGTGTGGCGCGTGACTAATAGTGCTCTCTCAAAAGCAATTCCTGCTTTGGATGCTTATATGACATGCTTTTGCCAACCAACATGTTACTCTGGCAAAACTTGTGCTATTGCAAGAACCTTTCTTTAGCCAACATATTACTTTAGCAAAACTTTATTGCAAGAAACTTTCTTTTAATGGTTTAGTAAGGAAAGTTATTGAATCTAAAGATATTAAATGTATTTTCTCATGATTTTGTAATCGCAAGAACCTTGTCCACTTTTTAGTGACGCCTATTTCAACAACTCCACAACCTAATTAAGACCAAAAAAGAAACAATGAATACAAATTTAGTATTTTTGACTCACCATATGTTTACAGATTTTTCAAATACCAACTTTTTCTTTTAGTACATTTCAAAAACTTCAATTCCATCTTTATGACTATTACCACGATTTTTTGAAATTTGTTGCACTATTTGTGAAAAGTTTAACAAGCAATGTGAAAAGATTCAGAAAAAAGTCAATACTCAGTTATTTTATGACTACCAAACTTGAATCACGGGGTTTGGAACATAAGTGCAAGAGAGAAAATACTGAAAATTGTCCTCAATGATGTTTGATATCGATTTTCTAATGCTGTAATTCGATTGACTACTTTGGAGAATCATAGCTTACATTAATGACATTGAAGTTCTGTAGTTATTATATGCTGTCGATTCGACATATTTTCTAACACTTTTTGTGACTTGTCATGTGTTTACAATTGCCGTAGAAATTTGTGGGCTTGGTTGTTGGCAATTCTCTATCACATATTAAAAGTTGCAGGTTTGGACACAGCTGCACAGAGGAATGCAATGGTATGTGGCATCGTAGACTTTCTTCTACTGTAGCATCTTAGACTTTCTTCTACTGCAACATCTTTGTTGGCAAATTAAAAAATGCTGAGAATTCTCCTTAAATGATTATTATAGTTGCAGGAGAGCTGAAAAAACCATGACCCGGTGTATATTACAAGGTTGGTACATATAATCTTATGATTCCTCTGTTTAGTTCTTAACCTTCTTATAATTCTCACTCGGCGTCTATTTTCGTAAAAGACCAACAACTGGAAGTTCATATTATTGTTGTCCTTAATAGATTATGCTCCCCTAACTATATTAGTTACAAGGTTACCTCCCTGAGGCAATGCAGATTATGAGATAGTAAATTTGAAAGGACATAGAAAATAGATTATAGCTGCGTGAAAATAATCTTTAGTGCAGATTTTATGGAGCATGGCTTTGACTTAGCTTTGCTGCAATAAGCTTGCTCCCTCTTGCGAGGGGGAGGGAGGAGTAAACAAGACAGATAGCCCTGGCTGCTGATTTTGGAGACCTTGAAAAGTAACAACACTGCATAAAGTTACCTTCGTCAATTAGAACAGGTTTTAAGAGTTGTTTACTCCTGAATGAATAGTTAGCTCAAGGAGAACTCTCAGCTGACATGTCAGACCACTTAATTCCCTTTGTCATTGTCAGTCCCAATGGAAACTAAGTGGGCTACAATCCTAGAATATGTTTGGATGTTGGCCTACTAATAAGATTATGCTTGGATGTCTGCTTACAGTGGCATGAATCTGGTTACTTGGTATGAAATAGATCCAACTTAGTGTATACAGGAATTGATTTCTCAATTATTTTTGGATGATTTGGGGTTTAAGTATAGTCTTGTTTAAGTTTGGTGGGATTATAAATTACTTTTTCTGATGCGGGTAGTTTGTTACAATTTTATACAAGACTACTTAAGATTATTGCAACGCATATTATTTGAACTATCGCAGACTCAGTAGCTTATGATTTTCTCCTACATTTGGCAATTAGGAAGTTGTAGACCAACGAGAATCTTGTGCCTGCTAAGGAAATGGTGGAAGGTAGCTTATAGGAACTGACAAGAGGCTTTAGAAAATTAAGAAAAAATGTCTAAGGACTAGAGATTTATTAACCAGCGATTGTCATTGCTGCTTTAAAGGCATAAGTCAAACCAAAGAACTAAAGAAAAGAAAATGGTTCTATGATTGTATAGTCTTATTTATCAGAAGTAGTGATATGTTAGACTCAATACTATAAAAAAAAAGAGACCGCTATCAAAATAATCGCTTAACGACTTGGCCACATATGGATTTCTCTTCACACAATTAGAGAGACTAGAGTAATATTTCTCTGCTCTTAGTACCAGGTGTTCATCTTAATCGACCAATAGCCCCACCCGGTGATCATCAGTGCACGATACTTTAGTTTGAAATTTGGCAATAGCTTGATAGGAGAAAATAACTCTCTTTGTAAGCCATATTCGTCTATCCCGTTTACACAGGACATTCTATTTATGGGCCAAGTGTTTAGAGAACAATGCTTATATGTCTCTGGTGGTGTCTTCTACATCTTTGCTGCATTTCTAGGTTAAGAGGTATGGTTAGGATCCAGGGCATCACCAATGGACTGCTACTCCTCTCTTTCTTTGCTTTTTTTTCCTTCAGCATCTTTGTTGTGTCCAAATCCTTATTTTTCATCTCATTCTAGATAATTTATCAGGAAATTACAGACTAGAAGGAATGAGATACCTTGCCAATTGGTCATTAAACTAAAGTGAGCCTGAGATTTTGTTATGTCTAAAGCTATTTATTACATTGATTCCAACACATTTTGTGTTATTTTTCTGCTTTGTAGTATGATTACATATTTGAAAAAAAGTTGTCTCTTGGTGGATTATGTGATTTCTATGCAGAGAGTTATACTATAACTAATGTTAGTTTTGAATGCTTTATAAAGAAAATGGTGCCATTTTGGATTGACAATATTCGTAGCCGTTGTGTGAGTGTGTATGTATGCACGCGTCATCTGATTTTCTTATAACTGTGTCAGATAATAGGCATTCTCAGAAATTTTGGAAAACCAAGCACACTGGCCACTACCGGTTCCACAACTTGCTTTGAATATCCAAACACTTGACCAAAGGTGTGCCTTCATTTCAGCCATCAAGTAGTTTATAATCTTTTTAGGGGACTTCGAGAATTTTCTACATTAGCATTACATCTCTCTAGATATGGGTGATTCTACATGGTTTGGTAAGAAAATTTAGGCATCTTGAATTATATATTACAAGGGTGATTACAACATCCATTTCTGGGATTGCATTTCAGAAGCTATTCGATCATGCTAAAAGGAAATGCCTAACTTGGGACTAAAAAAATTTATGCGGAGTGGCTATACAAATTAGAAGAAAAGGGAGAATAAGGCAAGAAAGAGTGTTTCGCTTTTCTTTTTTCCCCCTTAAGTAAAGAGAAGAACTCCCATTTAAAAAAGCTCTTTATTGAGCCGAAATAAAGCAGGCTTAGTAGTAGTAAATAAAAAAGGGAGTCTTCTCATAGGGACCTCTTGTGCTTAGATGTTTTTATTGCTTTCAGTGTATGGCTTCGGTTATCTTTCCTTGGGCCTTCAAGTTTGTTTGACCGCTAAGAAATCACAAACTGATCTTAACATCATGCTTTGCATACCAAAATAGCTAAGGAAACATGTTGCATATCTTGCTGATGAATTGAGAAGTCTTACAGCTCTCCTACCATAGGCATCATAAACTTGTTAGGGCTTGGCACTTCTGGTCTAAAGTGGGGACCTAATGCTTAATATGCTTTCACACACTTTTCATTGACAGATTGATGGTTGTTCTCATCTCTAATATTTCTTTCTATAACATGTTTTTTATTTTTATGGCTTCCATCTAAGATTTTGCATGCCGTAATTTAGCTACTACACCACTTGTTTACATGTATGTCTCAGAGATTAGCCTCTTTTTTTTTTGTTCCTATTCATGTTTCTTGCTTATACCCTGTTACAATTTGCACGTAGGAGTTCTCTAGCATGAGATATTGGTCGTGATTGGACTTGGGTGGAGAAGGGCATATGTAACGATCTGAGTGGTTTAGTTTGAGCATTAAAAGACACATGATGATTTGTTTGTTTGTATGCCCACAGTGTAGCCTTTTTGCCTATTCCACTTTCTTGTAACATTTTCCATGTATTGGTTCTCTAGCATCACATATTGCATATGTTTTTGAGGGACAACGTCGCGGTTTTTAGTGAGGCTGGTGAATTCCTTTTTTATTATTACAAAATGCAACCTATGGTTTGAACATGAGATAATTAATCATCGGTATCTCGCTGAAAACTGAAATTGGGACATGAATAGGGAATTCATTTTTCATCATAAAATGCTACCTATCTTTTTGCACACATAATTATTACTTACAAAACTGCCGTTGTTTTCCATATATATGGAGATCGGGTAACACAGTTCAATCTCCCATAGATTTAATCTGTTTAGGCCATCTATAACTTCTGACGACAAACCTCTTCCAAACTTTTTCAGAATCCAAAAATTCTTCCAAAGAGTCATAGTACCTTTAGTGACCAACCTTTAAGAAATGCGATTGAAATAACACGTAACGCCCTTTATTTCTTTTCTAATTTTATTCTGTTTTTGCTGAATTTTGCTCAATTTAACGTTTTTCCTTCTTGATCATGGCCATTGTGCAGCCAAAAATAGCAAAAACAATGTGCATGCGACAGCTGTCGATAGGGTACAACTTTAGAACATGACCAACATGTTATGCATGGAATGCAACAGAAAAGTCTTTGACCAAAGCGAAGAGACAATTTTGTTTGACGAGAGAAGAGAGGCACAAACAGATTGAGATAAGCATTCTAACCGGATTTTTCTAATGAAGCAGAACAATGTTCCAAAAAACCCTCTAATTTGTGAGACTTAGCTATCCAATTCTTCGCGAAGATATATATTCATGAAATCATGATGGCATTTGGGTGGTTTTCAAGACAAAATCAAATATTCCAAATAAGTATAACGTTCGATCAATCCGTGAGCATAAATATTTGCATCATTTGGTTTGTCAAAACTAATTCGACTTAATTACATGCAATTATTAAGGTTTTGAACAGGCGTAACAGAGACTTCTTTTTCCTGTCATATAGTTGTTCATTTTTTTATACCCTTCTTAAACCTAGCACAATTGTTCGCATGAATACAAGATTGTCAAGAGCATTGTATGACATCTTTTCGATGTCTTGAAGCAATTTTAATTTTTGTGTATGGCATCCAAGCTTGAGGCATGAGTACCTCTCAAACATGGAATACAAGCTTTATGCATTTCATAAAGATCTTACATCCATGTGTGGATGCAATTGCTCTATATTCTTATGATATAATTTCTTTTCCATTAATAGTTTTTGTTTTGATATATCTAGGACGTTTGCTCCAATTAAATTAATGAACATTATTGTGTATTCCTACATTTTACTGAAATTGGTTCATAGTTGGTTTCTTATTTTTATGCGCCTCCTTGGTATCAAATGAGGTTGCTCTTATTTCTTATCATCATGGATTGTACTTTGCTGGAAATATTTTTCTTTTGATTTTTTATAATTTTTGGTACTTCTAATTTTGACATATGATTTGACAATAATGCATATATAAGGACCTTTTTACATTAGATATGTGATCATGTTTGTACATGCTTGTGTTAGAGAGTTTGTTAATGGCGATAGTAATCATTTTATTTGATCTCAAATGAATTTGTGTGACTAGACTAAGTGGTGACTTTGGTTTGTGTTTTTCAAATTGATAAAAGGATGTTATATGTTCAATACGAAATGTTGCTATTTATCAAGGAGAAGCAACGTGATAACAGATATTTCCTTATGAATTTTGGATATTGATCTTTTTAGTAAAATTGGCGCGTTTTTCTCATTCACGTGTTCAGTTACTTTTATCCATGATCCTAACCAAGTGTTCTCCTTGTAAACATATATTGTAGTTTAGTAAAATTGTATGTAAATGACTCTATGCCTTTTTAAGAAATATAGACCAGTGCATATACAAACTATCCACATGCATCGCACGTACACCACAACTAATATACCAAAAATGTAACACATATGGATCTCCAAAAATGTAACGTCTATTACGTATGGAACCACAAGAAACAACCGAAAGGGGAAAAGAATGTGACCTATAAGTATGAACGCGTAATGAAAGTAGGAAATGCAAAGATGTTCTATCCTAACTAAAGTAGCCATTGTATTTGCTGTTATACCAGATATTTTACATTTTAATTTGGGTTTTTAAAATATTACTCGTATTACATTACATGAGGATATTAGGCTAGAACATTAGTTTCAAGTGGTATATGGATAACATAATGTGGATTCTTATAGTAGATGTTTAATCTTTAGCTAACACACTGGCTCTAATAAAAAGACTACAGAGACTAAGGCTCCGTTTGACAAAAAATTTTCTGGTTTTCAGCTTTCAAAAAAAATAATAATTAAAAAGTAGTTAAAAAAAATTTACAAAAATAAGTGGATATTTGATAACCCAGTTTTTTTTTTGTGGTGGTTTGCCGTGGTGGTGGTCGGTGGTGGTCGCAGCGGCAGTTACCAGCGGTGGTCTCCGGTCGGCAATGGGAGGGTGGTGGTGGTGGTCTTAAAAAAAACCAACACTGAAAAAAAAATCAATTTTTAGAATTTTTAAAAACAGTCTTGATTTTAAAACTGAGTTTTTAAATTGAAGAGGAAAAAAAAGGAAAATGGTTACCAAACGCAACCTTTTTTTTTTTAGTTTTTAAAACTGAAAAAAATGGGTGTCAAACAGGGCCTAAAGCTTGAAGAAGTGTGTGGCAATTTACCATGTTTATGAGTGTTCTGTTGCTGATCAATTGGTCTCAGGTTCTGAAATATATTCCTGCAAATGACGTGATAATATTCTCTAAAATGCTTCTTATTGTCAACCTAATTAGGAACAAAGGATTAACTATAGGAACCCGTGGTATCTCAAATCCCCCGTCAAGCATCTATAGCTGGTGTTTATTTCAGAATGAGTAAGCTCCCAAAAACGTGTGTAACATATCTGGGTGTACAAATAATCTATCACCTTTTGCACGTCTTATGTTATGGTAATCGTTTGTTTCGGTCTGTTGACTTGTGGGCATGACATAGGTTGCTTGAGAGTTTATGTGCTTTCATGAAAGCCCTAGTGAGTAATGTCTACTTTTCACATGTATTACCAGCAATTCCTTTCATAATAGAGATATTAGGGACACAAAGTACGATCGAGTTTCTAGTTGATGGTCTAATATATTGTCAACAAAATTTTCATAGCCAATAACTTGTGCATAGTTTAAACAGCCATGCAAAAGAGGAATAGAGCCGAGAGAGGTAACTAAGGAGCAGTTTCACCTCATATGGAGACAGTGCGGTTGAGTGGAAGCTGTGGAGGGAGATTGATGCCGTGGAAGTGGGATGTAATATTGATCTATGAGGATTTGTCATTAATTAGAAGTCTAAAATGAGTTTAATATCTCTTTTAATTTAACACTGCCACTTGAAGAGGCCAACTGAAATGTGAATTGTGGATCAAAGGAAGAAGCTGACGTGTCAAAAGAAGAAAGCATCTAAAATCCTACTTGTCAAAAACTTAGAGTTCCAACTGAGTTAGGGCACTTTGAGAATGAAAGTTGATGCTGATGTCACAAGGAAAAAGTTCTTAAAATCCTATGTGTCATAAATATAAGAGTTCTAAAATTTCATGTGTCACGATTTTAAGCAAAGGTTGCAGCTTTTTATATATATACTAATTAAGGTGCCCGTGTAAATGCACGGGATGCGGTGTAATTTAATTTTAGTGTCAATCATATCCGTTCAAAATTTTAAAAGAGAAAGAGAGATAGTGATTCTAAATGTGAAGGAGCTAATTATTTAAACATCTTAAACTTTTTATTATAGTTAACAGTACTCAAGTACGTAGATATTTTGAATAAATTAGTCAACTACCTAATATATAAAAATCATTATCAAACACCTTTAACACCAATTTGGGTTATAGACTAATTCAAAATCGACACCACTAATCATCATAGATTACTTTTCTAACTCTATTCTTCCTTTCACTCAGTGTGGTTAGTGTAACCAAATAAGCCGTAATGAATGGAGTCCACATGATACTTTGTCCTCTTCTCTTGTATTTCTAGACAAAATCTAAAACCATCAACTTCTGAATGGTATAAACACAAAGAAGGAGATTGTCGTTTACCTGGTCAACACCAGGCATGGTGCTCAATGCAATAGAAAACAACCTTTAAAAATTAGGAAATACCCCAGAAAGATGCACAAAGCCTTCTGCATGGAGCCGGACAATGGCATCTAGTCAAAAGAAGAATGCTAAAGACTTATACTTAGTCTGATAGCATCAACGCTTCCTTCTACTATCAGGGATAGAAAAAGCTCATGCACCAAAAACACTAATGAGAAAAAGGAAGAGACCACTTTAAATTTATTGACGTAAACGTGGAGCACAGCTTTGAAATTACGAAGAGTTAGTAATCATAAAGGATATATGACTACATTAGTAGAATCAAACTAACTGGTTAGCATATATACATGTTCTTTTCACGGAAATCTATAGTGGGTATTCGTGCCTATCTTGCCAACAAAAACCAAATTGACAGTTTTAGCCATAAAAGTTTTATTAGGCATATAGTCCATGCCTCAAGTTTGTAATCATTCCTACTAAAGCGTAGTGTTAAATCCTTCCAGAACAGTTTGAAAGCATTTGAACTACCATAGTAAACCTTAATTTCTAGCTATTCACTCATTAAATGGTGAACCAACAAAACTCATCAGCTAGAAATGAAATGGATCACATAGCAGGTACTATTATCTATAACATATACCAAGGTTTGCACACAGTGGTGGAATTGATCCGATAACTGAGCAGAGCCTCAGTACCCAACACTCCTGGCCACTGATGAACACTTGCATAACCTCAGCCATAGCTGCTTATAAAAGCGCCATCCCGAGGAGCTCAATTCCACAAATGCCCTAACATGATAAGGCGTTAAAACAATTAGACTCTGGTTAATACATTAAAACTAACAGTGGGGGATTTCACATACCTATGCAAGGGCATCCAACGTCAATACCAGAAGATAGAGTTATCTATATGTTATTCCTGGAAAGGTGACATTGTTAATTACATTTGAACAATAACTTAATTAGACATGCATACAAAAACTCCCCACAATCCCACATCATTAACATAGGCCGTAAAAGTTATAACACAAATGACATGTACCAGAGACTATAAATTGATCTTGGAAGACATAGCCCAAGGTTGATGGTCCATTTATCTTATTTTCAAGTGCTTTCCACAGCTGTGATCTAGGATTTCTGAGTCGGGTTGCCGATGTAGGTGTTCCATATCTTTTAATATTGAGAATCTTTTCCCCTCATGCCCTAGCTTCTCTATATTGTTGAAATCTGATTGATGAAAGGAACCATGCCATTGCATATAGAAGGGTGACCTAACAAAGGTTAGTTAAGTCTAAGATATGGAAAGGTTAAAATTATACTTGAACATAGTGGAATATCTATTAGCACATTGCAGAAGTTAATAGACAACCTTAGCTATTGTTTGGAATCCATTTTTGTGGTGAACAAAGTAAATGTTTCAGGTTTTTTAAACATTTGATATGGACATTCACTATTTTGATTTAAAAATCTTTTTCAACTCCATTTATATCAACTTTAACAAAATAAATTCATTTTTAGAGCAAGGCATCGTATCAAATTGCATTGCTACTGTATTATATAGTACAATCACACTCAAAAAAGGAAAAGGGTGTGAGCAAATTCAACACCTAGGGAATAAGTGTATTTCCTAGAATCTTGACATAGCTTTATGCTTGAAAGAGGTACAGGACATCCCACCTGATATAGTTAACCTGTTGAAAATTACTGTTAGGCAATCACAACATATATTTGGCCACTGATAGAAATTAACAAAAGCTGAAAAAATGAAATTACGGGTGAAATAAAAGTTTAATGTGTGAATGTCCTAGAGCAGTGATAACTAAGTTAGTTTCACCTGACTTCCTCAATGAGTTGGTGTTCGTGCTGTTTGGTGGCTCTTTTCCACTTCTATATTCCAAAGCCTGACATCCCTAAATTGGTTTGCAATTGGGCAATGGGAGGATAATATTTTTGCTGAACTACATTATGCTAGCTATAGGAACGTTCAATTTTAACCATGCAGAGAAAAGAGGATGCCAATTAAGAGACCTCTAACGCATCACATGTGCTTATACAACTTGAAAAGGGAAGGAGTTGAAATAAGAAAAAACAAACAAATGTTCAAGTAAAAGTTGTGTTGCAGAAAATGTGTAGCATAGTTCAAGCACTATATAACAAATATTTGTTATGTGGGTTAAGTTCTGGAATAATGTAGAATAGTTCTTCTAAGCAGTATTGTATCTGTACTGTTTACGTACTAGATATGAGTATCATTTTGTGCATTTAAGCTTTCTGGGAAATCTTTTATATGGTGCATTTAATCTTCAATGCAGAATCTTGTTTTTAACTTAGTAGAGGATCATGTCCTTGAAGAAGCAAACAACACATTAGGGCCCGAGAACTTGATTATTCTTAGCAGAAGAACTATCATACACGACTCCACGAAGTTGGGTTGCAACTTTAACTGGAAGGTGGAAAACAAAGAAATTGTTAGAGCCCTTTTCCAAATCTCAAAACAACCAGAGATGCTGATGCACTAAAACATAACGTAAGTCTCTTCTTTCCCCTGCTATGAGTCGTGGAGCAACTTAGTCCATTTAGATACACAGCCAAGCTACCATCAATTTACAAAGATTAGCGTTAGAAATTCACAAATTCAAGAAAATTGCTTCCAACCAAAATCTGATATAGATTGCTTTGAGCAATCCATTCAATAAAACATGCACTTTCAATTTTCCTGTACAAAGTATAACATCAATTCATGCTTGAAAACATGTTTAATGCCCATGGTCGTACATGTTCTCGGAGACTAACTAACTGGTACATGGTTGAAAAGGGTAGAGAAAAGGCACTAACAACATTATTAATCTGGCAAAGTGGCAAGTCTTTTCCAACGGTTTGTACTTCTTTAATTGTCAATCTGAGTTTTGCTACATGGCATACAGATGAATCAACTGTGGAGATCCTAGAACCAATAACCAAATCAAGAACTGAAAAACTTTATTGAATTCATGCATGCAATTGTATTACTTGCTTAAAGGAGAGGGGTTACCTGGTATAGAGACTAACAAAGGTGCGGTGGAGGAAGAGAGGATTTGAAGGAGCCTTCTCTGTTTTAAAACTGCTTCAAACCAAAATTTGGGAGAATCTAGGTAGCAGGGGACAGCATTTGGTTTGATCAAAATTGCTTCAAACAAAATATGGTATGTTGATGGAGTGCCGTTTTTATGGGTTCATTAAAGGAGTGGGTTACCTGTTTTGTGGGTTTGATTAAAGAGACGGCAGAGGAAAGATGGCATGGGGGTGTATTTAGAGCTCAAGGGCCGCGTTGACTAAAGCCTGTACGTTGGAGGAAAAGCAGATTGAAGGATCGAAGGAGGATCCTCTACTGGATAGAACTCTACGAAGGAGGTCAAGAGTTTTCATTTTTTTGGTTTCACTGAGTACCCTAGCGTGAAAGAGTTTTATGTGAGAAGAAGACTCTATGAACATTAATTCAATCCTACGTGGCAAGCAACAATGAGTTCCAAAAATCTCACGTGGCATAAATATAGAGGTTTCACTGAGTACTCTAGAGTGAAAGAGTTTTATGTGAGAAGGAGACTCTATGAACGAAAATTCAATCCTACATGGCAAGTAACAATGAGTTCCAAAAATCTCACGTGGTGTAAATATAGAGCTCTAAAAATCTTACGTGTCGCAATTTTAAGCGAAAACTTCAGCTTTATATATATATATATATATATATATATATATATATATATATATATATAGAGAGAGAGAGAGAGAGAGAGAGAGAGAGAGTAGTTCAGTAACCCGGGCAAGGCCCGAGTGAGTTCTATTTAAACGTATGAGTATGTTCGAGTTTTAACATATTTTGGTAGAGTTAGGGTTGTGTATTTAAGTATCATGTCGATAATTTTGAAAATTACGATTAATTCGTATTTGCTTGTAGAGAACCATCAAATTCAAAATATATTGCATTCATGCATTTCACATATAAGTATATCATAATCAAGAGAAATTTAATGAAAACATAATCTAAAATATTTCATAATAATAAAGCATATTATAGTGCTTAAAAATTAGTAAGATTCAAAAGTTCAAAATAAAGTATTCAAAAAGTGAAACATGCAATTAGTAATCAATTATTTCACATCAAATTAGAATGTTACTTTGTTCTTTAGTATTTTAGGTTCTAATTTTGTTTTTGTACGAAAAAGTTAAATTTTAAGAATTTTTCACAAAATTTTAATTACGCTATTCATTTTGCTTACTAAAGCCATAGAAGATTGAGATATTTTTTTTAGTTTTTCATGTTATGTTGTGCATCGTTGATCAATAGTTTTATTTTGTAAGTACTTCTGATAGAACTCCTTACCATATATTAAATTAGACATCTACTATAGTGTACTACAATAAAATTTAAAATTTTACAAAAGAAAGTATAAAAAAGGCACAAATAATTTTTTTTAGTAAATTATTGTCTAGACTGAATAGACTTACTAAAAAATGGGCTTAATTGCATTGTAAACCCTGTGTTTTTCAAAGAATTGAAATCAAAACCCCAAAGTTTAAAACTCGACATCTAAGACCCCAACGTTTGCCATTTGTTGCAATCTCTGGAATTTACTTACGGGGATTAACGATTTCGTTACTTTTTAAGGGCATTTCTGTCATTTAGATTATTTTTTAAAAACAATTCAGCAATAAACTTGTTAAACCAATTTCGATGGATGAGATCAAAGTAAAGGAAGAGTTGGATGATAATTTTTCCCTTCTTTTCTTCCTTTTCCTTTCTCCCTCTCCTTCACCTGCCCTAATCATCGCCGCCTCCACCTCGACTCACCATAGCTGTGTCCCCTGCCACCGACGATTCTGACTGCTACTCTTCTCTTCCGTTCTTGCAACGAGGTTGGGAAGGCCATTTGGTACTATCTGATCCTTCGCACAATACGTCGCAACAATCTCCACTGTCCTCACCTATCTAAATCCAGAAATGATTCATCCCCACCAAAGCTACCTTGAATTAATTGATGTCTGGCTATGCTCTACTCGTCAGGTGTATATGAATACCCTCTAATAATAATATATTTCTTAGAAAAATAGGAGATTAGGTTGGACATCATGCTCAGAGTTTTGTTTTGAGATTGCTTCAAAAGCGCATCACAAACACCTAGAGTGCTGCAGTTTAACTAGCTTGGTTATTTTGGAGTTTGTACTCCAAATTTCAATGAGATAGGCAACATGATTGTGCTTATGGCTAGTGGCTAGGGTGGGCAGCTATGGAAGAAGCAGGTTGGGCAAGTGGAAGTGGGAAAGTAAGTGGTGGTGGTGGTGGTGGAAGAAGAAGGTATGGCCAAAAGAAAATGAAAAGACAAAACTACCCTTAAAAAGTAACAAAATCGTTAATCCCATTAGTAAATTCCAGAAATTGTAACAGATGGCAAACGTTGGGGTCTTAGATGTCGAGTTTTAAACTTTAGAGTTTTGATTGCAATTCTTTGGAAAACACAGGGTTTACAGTACAATTAAGCCTAAAAAATATGCCATGAAAACCTTAAAGCAAAATGAAAGTAAGTGGAGCTATTTTACTTCCTTTCAGACAACCAACCTTTTAAAATAAAGAAATAGTCCCAAAAAGAGAACTATAGTATTATAGTGGCAATATTTGTATTCTAATTGCTTTACTTCATGATCATGTTCGGCGCTCTTTTGTCCATCCATTTAATTTTGAGTATTTTTTAAGACACTTGATTTGAAAATACGTGTGCATTGTAAAGTAATTATTGTCTGAATGATCATAAAAATGTCATATCATTTTACAAAACCTCTTTTTATATCGTTGAATATTCGTAAAATTGTCTAAAGTGTGATAGATAGGGATGTAATTGTATAAGGATACAAAATTCTTATACTTCATCATCTTTGATTTTTGTAGATTGTTTATTAAGTTCTAAGTTTATAGTATATTAAGGTGATTATAGAAGTCTTTAAAATTAGAATATCACATATTTAACATTATTTTTTGTAGATTACCCTATACATGAACTAAAATATAATGAATTAAAAATCAGTCGTAGTCATTTGTATTGGAAAAGCAAAATCCTAAAAAAGTTGCATGAATTATACAATTAATAATTTATCATAAATAGGCAACTAAAAATAGACATTGGAACTGAAATAGAAGCACGTTGAGTGATTTGAATTTATTTCAGATAATGAATTATTTTTATCTACCACCCATGAAAATTCCTACAACTCTCTATAGAAAACAGTTAAAGATTGATAAATATGCTTAGTTTCATTTCTATCGACACCATAACCGATAATTTTTAAAAGTATCTATAGAAAACAGTTAATGATTGATAAGTGCCACTAAAAGTATATAGCGATAATTGAGTTTCACTGTATGGGAGGCTATGACCTGGATATAGCAACAAAATTTCTTAGATAACTATCATTTTAAAAGATAGAATTAATGGGTGGTGCCAATAATCCTTGTGTTTAATTGTTTCACTTCAAAATCATGTTCAATAATTTTTTAAGGTGCCGTTTTGACATGTTTTTGAAGATTTTCTAAAATAATCAATTTAAAAATGCATTACATTTGATTCTTTGTTTTGGGCATTCAAAAGTGTATATGATTTCTACTTTAGACTTTGAGTTATTATATTAAAATTAATTTGTGAAATAAACTGCTATTTTAGCATTTCAATGATATCTAAAAATGAAGTCATATCCTTTTCTTATATTACTTATATGAAAAGATGTTAAGTATTAATCTTTATTTTTGATACATGATCTTCGTGCTTTATATTTGTGAGATTCTATTTTGTTATTCTAAAGTGCACTTAAGGTATTAACAGTCAAAATTAAGGCCTAATATGTAAGCATATTCACAGATAGTGTTTTAAAAACTTTAGAGTTAGTTTTCTAGTTTTAAAAGGTTTACGAAAATTGAGCCAATAATATCAATATTTTTTTAACAACAAATTATAATACGTAGTCAATAAGTTGCGGTGAAAAAAGAAAATGACAAAAACAAATAAAATGACGTGTCGCATAAGTAAGAGGAGTAAAAAGGAAAAAAAAAAACACTAAAAAAGCTAATGTATTTTAAAGTTCAATATTATATAATTAAAAAAATTTTAAAATATTTTCAACAAATGGGACAATAATGTTCACAAATATTTTAATAATAAACTTTAGTAAGTAGTTAATAAGTTGTGTAAAATGAGAAAAAGATACTAAAACAAATAAGATGATGTGACACAAAAGTAAGGGAGGTAAATAGGGAAAAGAACACTTTAAAAAAATTATGTGTTTTAAAGTACAATCTGATATAATTAGGATTATATCAGATTGTCAAGACGCTGCTATCAAGGAATTTCTACACTTCGATCTGAACAGGCAAACCAAGAATGATGCCTATGGTTTCAGTAGAATGCCCCCAATCCCTGATTAATGATGTCTTTAGTTTCCTATTATAGACATATATAACGGCATCTGCCTTCGGTTGCGTTGTGTGAAGATATCTTTTTTCTTAAGAAACTCTCTTCCATGTTCATTTACTCTTTTCTTTTCTCGTTCCTTGAAATCGAGGACATATGGTTAATGTTAAGCTGCAAATTAGCCACATGCTGGGAGTGGTGCTTGACATCCTAGTAGCAATGGGCATCATTCGGTCTCATCATCTCTGGCTGGACGTAGAGCCCATTTAAGAAGCTATTCAGAACATATCAGTCTGCCTCGAGATGGTTATGTTCTCTATCCTCCAGCAGTACGCATTCCAATCACGCTCCTTATAGGAGAGATGTTGGAAGGAAAATGAGGTTACGCAAAAAAGATGAATGACACGCTAACAATGCTTAGTTTTAGGTTTTCTCACATTCTGATTAGTGTTAATAGTGGAACTAAGTGGGGGGGAACATAAACACTTCTTACCTCTAGAACTGTATGTATCACGGGAAAAAGAAAAAGGAAAAACATATTAAGTTGGTTTTCTATCTTTCCTTGTCTTGATTTTCGCATAGGAGAATACACTTCCGCATCGGACAATGATATTTACATATTTTTCATGCTGGTGTTGCTGCTTCAATCAAAATCTACCATCTACAACTTTCCAGTTTACAAGTTATGTTCCACTTTTTCAAAAAATATTATTTAGCCGAAGACCTAGGATTAGCAACTGAGCAATGCAAAGGGCGTCGCCATTGTTATAGTCATATATTTACCGAGAATAATTATTTCTTGCTTTAGGAAGTATGAACTTTAGTGCCCCTTATTTTCCACCTTACCAGTAATCAAAATGTTTAATTAATCTAGAGTTAAAGATCAGGCATTGTAGCATGGGAAATTGCTATCAATAGATAACACTAAAAAGAACTAGTTGCCAACGGTACATAGATTTCTCCATAACAATAGATAACGCTGACGAGAACATGGAGGAACATCTTCAAACCTTATTTTGTTCCCAAAAAGAAAAGAGGGTTGGACGGTGATGTTAATTCTTAGCTAGATCGTGAGCACATCCTACACACAATTTATAGTTGCACTTTGCACATTTAAAGGTGCCAGACAACAAATCAGAAATACAACAGCTGCACTTGGCATTGAAATATACCAATGCGACAAAAGATAGAGGATGTCTATGAGCTTCAACACTGAGGATGCCTCCAAACTTGACATTTGAATACCTGTCATACAAAGCACAACGAGTATGCATAGACTGATCACAACCCACACAACGATAAAACCATTGTCTCGGATTCAATTCTTCCTCGCAAATCTCACAGTAATATTCATCAACTTCTCGGTCTTCAACAGGGGAATATGTTAGGATTAAGGGGTGTTCATCATACCTATGCCTAAGGGTGCGTGGAAATAGAGAACAAAGGGGGTGTAATCTGAAATCACAAGAATAACAGCCAAATCCAAGCTTCTTAAATTCAAACCATCGATGACATGCGGTGCACCGACTGGATCCTAATTCTTTCATATGGAGGAGGAGGTGACACCCGTGATCATGAGCTTCATGGTAAAACCAGCTTGGTAAGGAACCACAATTGACATCGAGGTAGAAGTTGCAGTCCACACAACCAAAGGCAAACCCATTGCAATAAAGACAACAAGCTTTACAGAAAAACAAGCCAAACGGTGCTGGGGATTTTGGTAGGAGGATGAGCCGGTGTTGTGGGTGAAATGGGTGTTGCAACTCCGCCGGTAACTCTGCATAACCTTAGTGTAGAATAAAATCGCATTGAGAACACTTAAAAAACGGTGATAAAATAGGCTTAACACAAGCTTCACATAGTATGTTATCATTCTTGAAGTTTTCCCTTGGACATGACTCACTTTCTTCGGTTTGCGCATCAAAAAGGATTAATGGATGGTCGTGGCTAAAATGGTTGAGCTTTGTTGCTCTCAAATACTGTCCCAGTCCCAGCGCTTCTTTGCGAAGAAAATTTATTATGTTGATGTCGTCAGTGGCAGGTGGTGGAGGTGACTGTAGTGTTGATCTTCACCTCAGCGTTCACACAGAAAAGCATGAAGTTAGATAAACTTGTGAACCTGGCCAAAATACAGAATGCACGGAGCTAATCTGCATCGAGTGTTTCTGTGGTCGTCCACGTTATCGGTGTGATTTAGCTCGTCAATTTTTCAGGTTAATCTCAGCTGGAGAATCTCCGAGCGAGTTAGAGGTTAGGGAAAGGGAAAGGAGGAGGTTTGGTCATTTGCACTACTCTGCAAAATTCGTGGCGGAATACTACTCACGTCGCTAACTGGAGATGCTCTCGAATTTTGAGTTCCCTACAATGTGTGAAATACCAGAGAAAGTGAGGTGAAAAGTCAAAGAACTTACCAGGTTGATGGATGGACAAGAGACTCGATCTTTGATGCTGCACATTTGACATGGGTAAAATATCGGCATATCCCGCAATAGTAAACCCAATAAATTGGGCGCAATCCCTTGGGGCATATGTTACAAGATATACGAAAGTTAGCATATGGAGATGGAAGAGTATAGCTGAGCGTGAGAGGGTGTTTGTGATCAATACGTTCAATTGTGCTTGGCAATGAAGCACAGTCCCAATGGATCGAAATGGACGCAAGTGGTGCATTGATACCCCATGCCTTCATGTTCTTCCCCGCAAGCATCACAGAACAACAAGGCACTCCTCCGCACTGGGGTTTACGGGTGTTTGTGACTCGGGTGATCAATCTTGCGCTCCATCAAAGAAGCACATATTAGGTCCATGTCGAAATTGCACGGTGAACAGGCGTAGGTGAAGTGCTTGCATTTGTTTCTGCAGGCATCGCACACACGCATTCTTCTCCCGCGACGAGTAAGAGGGTGTTCTGGGTGCAAGGGGTGTTGCATCACTTGGGCTAAATTCTGCGCATACTTTGTGAAGGAAGAACTTGGGTCAATTACACTAGGCACCCCGAAGTTTTCACGCAGTAGCGTGCTGCACCATAAAGTTTTTTTAACTATCTGTCACCCCAAAATCGCATAAGTGTGGCACCCAACACCCTCCGTCCAAATTCTGGCAAAAAAAAATTAATAAGCTGAACTTAGGAGGGCATTTTCGGAACATCACAGAAACCCAAATCTCTAAATTGGGTCAATTGCACTAGGCACCCCGAAGTTTTCACGCGGTAGCGCGCTGCACCATGAAATTTTTTTTAGCTATCTATCACTCCAAAATTTCATAAGTGTGGCATCAAACACCCTCTGTCCAAATGCCTCACCGGATAAGTAATTTAACTTAAACAATGGAGCATTTTGGTCAAAAAGATTAAAAAAAAGGGAGGGAAGATTGCAATGGGTTTGTTAGGCGGCGGCGCGAGTCTCTTGCCGCTGTGGAGGGCGGGGGAGAGAAGAGGAAGGAAGAGAGGGGCTCGGCATCGTCGACAGGGGGAGGGACGTTGCCGACGGAGAGTGCGGCTGTTGCAGGCGTGAATTCTTGGTTGTTGATATGCATTACTCCGTGACGGGGGAGGGACTGGTTGGGGGGTCAACGTCGCCGACGAGGGAAGGACTGCCGGCGAAGAGTGCGGCACCGGCCTAAGATGCGAAAGAGGGGCAAGGGACAGCGACACAGGGCTGTTGCAGCCGTGGGGTGGGAAGAGACTCTGCCAGCGTGAGATGCCGAAGGAGGGGCGCGGGGCGAGGGGAGAGAAGAGGAAAGAAGGCAGGGGACGAGGTCGGCGTCGCCGACGGGGGGAAGGGGCACTGTCGGAAGAGGGGGGACACCAGCGTGAGATGCCGGCGCAAGGGGGTTGGCGGCGCAAACGGCTGATAGAGATTAGGGTTTCTGTAATGTTCCAAAAATGCCCTCCTAAGTTCAGCTTATTAATTTTTTTTTGGCTGGAATTTGGAAGGAGTGTGTTGGGTGCCACACTTATGAAAATTTGCGGTGACAGATAGCTATAAAAAACTTTGTAGTGCAGCGCGCTACCGCGTGAAAACTTTGGGGTGCCTACTGCAATTGACCCTTAATCTTTCTGACCAAAATGCCCCTTGTTTAAATTAAATTACTTATCCGGTGAGGCTGTTGGCCGGAATTTGGAAGGAGGGTGTTGGGCGCCACACTTATGCGATTTTGGGGTGGCACATAACTAAAAAAAATTTTGTGGTGCAGCACGCTACTGCGTGAAAACTTCAGGGTGCCTAGTACAATTGACCCGAAGAACTTACACTGGCTACATCCGTAAGAGGCACCAGAGATTACTTCCGAACACCCGTCGCAGCGACAAGCATTCTCATCACCATCACCCTCGTTTGGTATGATTTCCCTGAAGAATAATGGATGCTCATGGCTGAAATGTTGAAGCTCCATCTCTCTCTCACTCCTTTTCTTCTGATCTACACCTCTGAAGCAATAAGAGAGGACGAGCACATCAAAGCTTTCTCTGAAGTTTGAGCTAAAGTAATTTACTGTTGTACAACTTGTCTTCACTTTTTAAAAGCAGAATGAATGCCTAACAGCTGGTTACACATGAAGAAAGTCCCAACAAAAGCCAACATATTCCCTGCGGAAAGGGCCCCAGAAGGTTGGCAACTAGCTATTCTAATCGGTCATACCAAGACACTTGTGAGAGACAAATGTGACTAGTCTGATTGCTCTTCCAACTATCTGAGATTTTTAAAGGTATTATATATAGTAGAACAATTCCCTACTCCCATTACTCAAACTAGCTAAGGATCCGTGCAATGTACGGGACTTTCTCTAATTTTTTAAACCACATTAATTAATGATATGTTACAACTCTTGTTAAATACCGATAAATTATAAAAATTAAAGTATAAGATCACAACTTGAAAACGCCTATTTAGAAAGTTTTGATGCATCCTTTTACTTACAAATCAGATGTGAATCTTACAATAAAAATAATTTTGGTATAATCTTAGGATGCTTTTTTCATAAGCAATACTTTTGACATTTAGGTACAAATAATGAGCGACAATCTCGTACTAATATATAATCGTAGATTAATACCTTTTAACTTAACACTCAAGCCATGAATATTCTAATCACCAGGTTAAAGCAATCTTATATCCAAACATATTAGGAAGGACGAAAATCACCATCTATATACACTCATTTTTGTAGTTTTTTTTGTTTTTGTTAACAGAATCTAATAAAGAGTTACAATTTTTCCTCTTAAGGGATGATGTATATAAGCTCAATCTTCCTATAAACATAAATGCTAATTGAGTCATCTGATATCTTTTTGCAAAGCACTTCGCGTATTTTTTTCTGGTGCATAATGAAAAGGAAATAGTATTCAAAGTATCTTCTACATATATGTTCAAATTATCAAAGATTGATCGAGTCATCAATATGTCTTTTTCTTTCGGTTGTCCAATCCAGATTCCCAGTTTAACTCATGCACGACTATTACGTTGATACTACCTCTAAACACCTTAGTGCTACTACTATAAATGAGCATAATTAGAACTACCATCGTAAACACCTTATCACTTGTTCTAGGCATATTAGAGCATAACTTGTCAACCACCATTATATTAATGTCATCTCTAATTACCTGAGAATTACTACTTATTAGGTGTTACTATTATTATCATGTCTGCCATCACTATAATCCTACTGCTATGATTACCATCACCACTACCTTCTCGAGAATTACACGCCAATACCATTGCAACCATCGCTTGTCAGAATTATTACAAATCTCAATCTCATTAACAGTGGTACCTCTACCACCACAACAATTACCACTATAACATTCATAATCATTGTCAAATTTACAGTTCCCACACTGACATCTACCACTGATATCTCAATAGTAGAACTATCATATTTGGCTATTGTTATCATTCAATGGATAATTTTTTTTTACTCATTTATCCTTACATTTATTTTCTCCTAACTTAATCTTAGGTTGCCATAAATTAATCTTCATTGGAATACAAATCTCTTCTTAGTTAAAATCGAGCATAACATGTTAGACTTTAACGGTATAACTTATAAAAAATTAGATTCCTTTTAAACTTACCTTTAGCAATCTCAAAGAACAAAAGTTACTGAGCGTATAATTCTCTTAAAATTTCTAAGTCTTCTTTCATATGTTTCAAAAGAATAGTAAATTATCGCAACAAAAGAAAAATATATGAGAACTACTTAAATTCAGAACAATATGACTCAATTGAAAAGAAAAATAATAGTTCAATTTACGAATGATGATTTTAAGTGAAACCACGTTTAATTTATTTTCTTTTATGCATTTATTAGTTTGCAAAATTACCTAATATGACAATAAAGTCAAACAAATTGATCAATTGTACCGGACAAACGTCCATGTCATGCAATAGAAGGATGAATAAAAATTTTTAATACTTTAACAACTGCATTTTCATGTAATATGCCAAGGTATTTAAGACCCCTTATCGTTATTTCTAGCAAAAAAAGTATAGTGAGAAAGCTCCAAATATAGCAATAAACACTTCTCAAAGTGTGTGCAAATAGAGGATAAGCCTTACCAGAAATGATCTCAAGCTGCTGATTATTCTCGACCCTCGTGAGATCTTATCCTTGCCTGTATATTTATGATGTTTCACTTCCATCAAACTTATAAAAGCTTCATCGCCAAAATGTACCTAATAATATTAAATTGAATATATATAATTGTAGTTATAACTTTTGGAATAAAAAAGGTAAAGTTTACATACACCACCCCTGCCATATGTTGCGCAACGTAAGTAGAGCTAAAATTTTAAATTTAGCAAGAAACTTTTTTTAAAAGGTTTGCAAACAATGAAACTATCTCTTGCTCCCTGTTTCTCGAGCTTCAAGATTTCATCTGTAGTGATCCATGAATAAAGTTTCAGTACTCATCATGAACGTTACTATTTATTTATAAGATGCATGAACAAAGTTCAACTTCAAGCACGTAATCACTTAAAATGCTATGCAATGAGAAAAGTAAAAGGTGATAAAACAAACAAAAGAAACTTTGTCATCATAACTTATGAACTACACGTCACCATTTGTAGCTATTTTGTTAACAAAAGGTTGTTGATCATAAAATTCAAATTTTAGTTTCAAATAACTTTGAAAAGCTGTGCAAATAATGAAAGGAGTCTTACCCATACTAATTAAGCTCAAGGAATGCTTATCATTGCTAATTAAGCTAAGCAGGGAAAACACCATCCGCTTGCCCCCAGTTTTCCAAACTTATTTAGCATACTAAACTCACACATCAAGTCAATGCATAAATTGATTCGTATGTATAACTCATCTTAGTGGTGGAAAATCAATAATTGTCTTCTTCCGCTGCAAAGTTGCACCTTCAATCTAGCTCCAACAAATTTAAGTTGGTAATCAAAGTCAGGCCGAACTTGACAGGCCAAGGATGATCTGGAAACCATACCAGTTAAAAAATTTAAAGCCCTAGTACTTTAATAATATTCCATAAGGTACCTTTTATGAATATCTTTAAAAAAAATTCTTTTATTGACTTGCATCTGTTTCTAGTCCCCAAAAAGAAAGAGAAACATTTGCTTTCCTATATTAGATAAAATGTTGCCAACAAACTTCCTCCTTTACAGCATGACACATAATTACGCAATCTCGTATTCCTTGCTCAAGTTTCTCGCAACGGCAGAGGCACTTGCAGCAGCAAATGCAGGTGATGAGGACCACGGTAGCTATCAGAAACGGCGCACGCACTCACACGGAGCCAGTGGCGGAGATGGTCTCCTCTGGTGTCAGGTGGAAAGACCTTGTCAAACCAATCCAGCACAGACCCACCAAAGTTTTGTAGCACCAGCAGAAATTTCTTCAACTTGTCAAGCACATAGTTCATCCAGTTATCTGTTTCCTATATCAGCTATACTTTCCAACTGCCATTTTATCTATATTTACCTCAATTATTAAAAGGCTGATAAATAGCGTTCGCAATGTACACGTACATATGTATACAAAGTAATTGCATAATTAATCATATGTATACGGCCAAGAAACATCAGTAATGTATAAGGTTGCTATGGGCATGACCCAGGCCTAAACTACGTTTCAGGAACCCATCCACACCATCATCGTCATGCTGCTCCCGGCTTGCCAGTGTCGTTCAATCAAAGCTGCAGATCCTTGCTCAGTGCTAAGTGGTGGTGGTGGTGCCTCTCTTGGTACCACCATAAATCAAAATCTTGCTCAGGCGCCACCTGGTGTTTGTGAAGTGCCAACTCCACCACTCAAATCAAAATTTTAGTTGATTTACACAATCAACTACACAAAAATTCAATAAGCTATGCAGGACAGAGCTAAAATCGTATGTACCCTTACGGCAAGCATATGGACTTTAGGATTTTTGTACTGTAACCTCTTCTTCACGTCTTTAACAACATATTTCGCTAACCATAAGCATCCAACACAAAACCATCTAACCTTGTTATATAAGGGCAATTAAATGACCCATATCCTCCATTAAGCAACTATTTTATTCTAGAGAATATAGCTCAATAAAGAAAAATTCAAGGTTTCTTTTCTTTGCTTTTTTTTTTTAGCTTCATTATAACTGTAGGAAATATTTGGGTCGGAAGTCCTTGCATTTGAGGTATTTAAAGTGGATAGGATTTGAATGAAGGTGGTGGTGATGGTGCGGGGTTGCCTCACAGCGTGGGTTCTATGATGGTAGAAAGAGGAAAGTTACAGGTAAATAATTTGAAAACCTACGACAACATGATTCAAAGACACCACACCTTTCATTACTTTTTTCTTACCTACAAAGGCATATAATAAGGCAAAAATTCCAATCCTTTTCTTTTCTCTTCAATTGAGAATACCATAACCAGTGCAAATTCAACCCACTGGATCAAGTTACAGCATATGATATATACATGCATACATACAAAGGCACTGACGGAAAGAAACAAAAATTAACCCACCAAAAAAGACGAAGCCGAAGTTACCTTGCATGGTGGTCTGCCGAAAGTCTCATGAATATGGAGAGGGAGCAGGAGAAAGAGAGGGTAGATCATGGTTTTGTGGTTGATAAGGATTGACTTATGAGGTTATTGTCATTGGTTAGGAAACTAAATTAAAGTTACACATAAAAGTGTCTTATCTCTGCTATTAATTTGGTTTCTTAACTGTTAAAAGAAGAGTCCAAGAGAATTGAGGGTCTCTCAGGACGAAAGTTGTAACTGATTTGGCACATGGAGAAGATTTAAAAAAGCTGATGTGGCGTAAATATAGAGCTCTAAAAATCCTATGTGTCGCAATTTTGAGCAAATGTTTTAGTTTTTTATATATACTAGTTAATATGCCCGTTCAAAAGTACGGGACGCGATACAATTAAATTTTAATGCTTAAGCGATACAATTCAATTTTAATGCTTAAGCGATATAATTCAATTTTAATGCTTATTATATATTTTGATATAGCCTATTCAGTTTAAAATTTCAAAAGACAGAAAGATAGTTAATTTCAAAGGCAAAATGAGTAAATTCATTTATATATCTTAGACGTAATAGTAAACATTATTCAAGCATGTACGTTTCTCCAATAAATTAATCCACTCCCTAGTATATAAGTATCGTGGGAAAACAAATAGAACCTTAAAGCTCAAACTTTGGTTATAGACACTTTTATCATCAAAAATTACTACCAAGGAAAAAAGATGTATGACAAAGTTCATCAACATATTGTTTTTTTATTTCTTTTATTGTCATTAATTATTTATACCAGAATCAAGTAAAGAGTATTTACATATTTTATATAATGACAGGCCTAATTACCTCTTTTAGTGACTAAAGGGTATGGGCTTAACGAAAAATGGTGTAGATTTAGTTTCACTTTTTCTCTTTCTTTCTTTTTGTGTAAAATATTGGCAAATCAAAACGTATCCTTTAGTTATACCTTATATATTCTTTTAAGATAAGTAAAATATTATATGTACTCTTTAGATCAGTTCGTACCATTAAGAAATTGTTCAAATTTCAGAGCAACTTCTTGACTAAAGAAAACTTTTTGATAATTGTACATGAGTACAAAAACATGATCATGAAAGGACCTCCTCTATTGAAACATTAAGAGTTCCTAGTCCTAATATATATTTTACAATTAAACGTGCAAGTTTTGGAAGAGTTAAACCTAGAATCGTCATTGATTAATATTTACCTAGTGTCTAATTAGTGTTCTCAGCATTAATTGTCCCATCATCATATACTAACACACCAACACCTTAGTGCAACCAATTTGGTTACCATAACCTCCATTATTCTTACCAACCGTTATTGTTGCTACCATCTTTAGAGTCGCCGCCACTACTACTTCCACCACCACCACTTTTGTTGTATCCTAATTGCATTTCGCAATCAACCATGACCATCTCATTGCACAACAACTTTCATAATCAATAATATAATATCTTTCACATGTGCAACATGAATTGCACCTTTACTGCCGGTGCCACGTCTACCTACATTTTTTGCTAGCATTAAAAGTCATAATTTCGTAATTGAGTTAAAAATTGTCTTAGATCGCATTTACTTTACATTTTCTTTTATTTTTTAAACTTATTCTGATCAAAACTATTTATCCCAATATATTTTATATATAGACCCAAGCGCGCACACATGAACAAATTCAATTATCTCTTGTAAATTAATTTAAAAAAGAATTGGTCCTATATCAAGTGTAACATTTTAGACATAAAGATTAGTGCATGAGACTACAAACTTACCGAAAAGCTTACAAAAACATAAGATTTATTCAAAAGTTACTTTTAGCAATCTCAATAGAGCAAATGCTACTCTATTTTAAGTCGGTAGGAGTTTCTAAGCCTTATATAATTTCATTATTTTAGAATGAAATATATGACATACATTGCAATTAAATATATAGCAATAAGTCAATAGTTAATCACACAATGACTTACTAAGTACAATAGATAAATAGTCTCCATTAATTCAAAAAACTTAATTACGTTCGGAACATAGTTTATGTTATATTCTTCAAAATAGCTAGAATATAATTGATATGTTTGGTCAAGGTTTCAATATGCTAACACTTCAAATGACTCGATCATTTGATACAATCACTCAAGCCCTCAGTCTACCTTCTCAATTCTTTTAACGGATTTTATTATTCTCTTTTCTTTAAGCAATCTAGATTAGTGTGTTTTGTGAATCCAACATCTTTCTTAACCCACTAAATTTAATCCACGACAGCAGGCAGTAAAAACAAATTATAAGTAGTAAACATTTTGAATATATAAATTACAAATATTTTAGAAGAATCTTTACAATCACTCTATTACTATTCTTTCGTAACTTTTAGCAATAATGGTGAAATGTGGGGGTTTTAGAGCAACAAACGAAGACCGGAGAAGCAAAATATAAGAGGCTCTAAAACATTCACTTTTACCAACACACACACACACAGAGCAAGCATATAATTTTAACAAATAGATTTTATTACCCTATCTCTTTCTAATAACTGGTTACGTCTTTTGTCAACCCAACAATATATATTTAAATCTGATAATAGGTGGCTGAAGGTTAGACTCAATTTTTTTTATTGCCATCTGCTTTATTTTTGAATCGAGAGAATTGACAATTGCACATTACCTTTTACCACCTAAATGTTAAGGAATTTGATATTATATTCTCTTCAGGTTGCCTTAACAACAATAAAACCCATGAAAAGCATATTACATGCCTTTGACGTTATCTAAAATCTACTCATACAGATTAACATGTTACCAAACTTGTAAAACTTTAGGCTCTTAATTATTAGCTGTTGATGTTTCCTACATTGGCTTAGGTTCTCATGAACACAAATGTTAGGTTTGGTTCAATCTTTTATTACCGAACTAATAGTATGCATTCATCAAGGCATGACTATTTCAAACATTTCTCTTTTTATCTTTTTTGCATCTTGCTAAAGATTTCATATAAATAAAGATTTGCAATAGCATAGGTAGGAGTAATTACATAGAAAACCTCATGCTTAGGTTGCAAAATGTATAAATAATAGCCAAAGTAGATCCGAACGCATATTCAGTTGTGTTCATATATCTATGTCTAGAATATTCCAATACTACTTTACATCTACTAAGCCTAATAGAAAGTTTTACAATAAACAGCTATGGAGTATTGAATTGAACTAAAATCTGAAAAGTATAAAGAAAGGCTGAGAAGCTAACCACAAAAAGTTAAACATATAAATTACATAATAATTGACCTGAATCACTAATACCTTTTTTTGAATGTATTATAATAAACCATGTTGTTGATTTTGTACGGTCCTAATGTCCCATAAAATACTCCTTAATCGATGCTATTTTATAATTTATCGTAAAGGATCCTTGTGGTGTGTGTGTGTGTGTGTGTATATTTCACGTGTAAGAGGTACATAAGAAAAAGCTTACATAATAACAAACTCATTTGGGAGTCATAATAATAACCGTAAATTCTTTTGCAATATTAATGAACTTCATTGTGTCATTTATCCCTTTTTCATAGCATCTCATGCTTTTTATAACATCCATTAGAGGTAGAACTTTATTGATGTACTATTATGGTCGAAAGGTCGTTAAAACTTGAGCACGTCTTTTTGGATAGGGCAAATCAATTATAAAAACACATTAGCTAACTTTCAGACCCAGTGACGATTCTTTTTTGAAAACATGAAGGCTAACTTCCTATTTTATAATCCCATCTCAACTGCTATTCGGTACGTAATTGGCGGGTAGCAAAAATCTGGGTAATATTAATCACATATTCGTATGCAATCATAAGAAGGTTGTATGAACTACGGCAAGAATAAGAATAATTAGGGGTAAATGACTTACGAACATTACATATGCAGGAAACACTTTGATGAAGGCCCAAGTGAAGAAGGCACTTCTTGCGGGATAAAAGGGAAAATAATCAAAGGAGAGCAATACTGTAGAATTGGAAGTAGAAGGCTCTTGACACCCAAACTGATGGGGTTTGCTTACCTGAATGGTTCTGTCAGTGAATTACGTGCCACAATCATACCTATTTGCCGACATTTGTCTCCCTCTACATATATTTTTTCACCCTGAGATGTGCAATGCTTTAAGCACCAATGTAGCAATTAAAGAAAAAGAAAGAGAAAGAGATTGAGTTTACCGTCGTGAAGATGGAGAGAAACCAAGAAAAAGAAAGGATGGACCATAGTTTCGTAGTTGATAAGATTAGATTGACTCATGAGGTTTTTGTCATTGATTAGGACATTAAATTAAAATTACACATAAAACTGTTTGTTAAAAGAAGAGTCCTAACAAACTGAGAGACTCTCAGAATGAAAGTTGTAACTGATTTGGCACAGAGAGAGGACTCCAAAAAGCTGATGTGTCGTAAATATGAGAGGCCTAAAAGCTTATGTGTCAAAATTTTAAGAGACGTATATAGATTTGGCACAAGGAGAGGACTCCAAAAAACTGATGTGTCGTAAATATGAGAGGCCTAAAAACTTATGTGTCAAAATTTTAAGAGACGTCTTCAGCTTTATATATATATATATATATATATATATATATATATATATATATATATATATATATGGGAGCTGATCCATTGATAGCGCTAGCAAAATAGGACATCTTGCTAGCGCGATCTGGCCGTCCATCCCGAAAGATGGACGGCCCAGATCTTTTTTTTGCGTTTTTTTTAAGTCCGTCCGCTACATTATGTAGCGGACAATTTTTTGCATTTTTTTGACAATAATACCCTCCGGGTCCGTCCGCTACATAATGTAGCGGACAAGTTTTCAGACTTTTGTCCGTTACGTCCGCTACATAATGTAGCGGACGTAATTTTCAGACTATCTCTCTTTCTTTCTCTCTTGCTGTCCCCACTCCACTCCCCCATTCCTCCTTTGCTTCTTCTTCAATCAAATAAATTCACCTGCTTCTTCAAGCGAATAAATTCACCTGCTCCCTTTCTCTCTGTCTCTCTCTCTCTTGCTGTCCCCACTCCACTCGGGCTTCGAATAAACCTTCTCACAGACTCTCTCTCTTCCTCATTCTTCTCGCCGCCCTCCTCTCTCTCTTGGTCTCTGATTACAGCCAAAGAACTTGTTGAAGCCCCAACCTTGAGCTTGCAGGCTTCTCGCTTCAGCCGTCCACCACCCAAGGCCACCGGCCTCAGTCCACTGTCCAGCACCAAAGATTTTCAGCTTGGATAGGCGTGATCCACAAGAAGTACAGCTACATTTGTGTCCCTTGCCCCAAATTTTGCAAGAGGAGTTGATTGGAGGGAACATGATCGAACGGTGAACCGTCCAGATCTGGCCGCGTAGTTGTTGTTACGGCCGGCGTGACCAAAGAAGGAGGCGACAGTAGCGTAGCCCCTTGGTAGTTGCAGATTTTGTTGTTGTTGTTAATATTGTTGTCGGATGATGATTGTTCATAGGCACTGGATGGTGACTGCTTTATGGCATTAGTGGTAGCTTCTTAGGGGCGTCGTTGGGTGGTAGCGCCGTCGATGACCACAAATGGGTTTCGGGGTTGCTTGACTCTCTCTCTGTCTTCTCTCTGGCTACCGCGGTCAGCAGCCCAAGCACCACTGCCCACCAGATCAAGCACCAGATCTGATGGGTTTGAGTCCCTGAGGCTCTCTCTCTTCTCTCAAGCCGCCGCCGCCACCAGACCAAGCAGCAGATCTAATGGGTTTGAGTCCCGAGGCTTTCTTTCTCTCTCGCTTCTACCTGGCCGACGCCGCCACCAGACCAAGGACCAGATCTGTTTTCGTTGCAAGGCCGATCTTGTTAGGTTTGGACTACTGCAAGCGCTTGAAGGAAAAGGTCACAAGAAATAGTCAAAAGGGATGGTCTTCAATGGGATTGTAGAATTTGGCAGTGATCCTTTGCTGATAGTTTATTATGTAGCGTGAATGAAGGCCTTTATTTTGCTTGTCTCATAGATCAAAGCCTGGAGAACATTGAACACTGGATAAACATAAAGGATGCAGCAAAATTTGAGATAGTTGCAGGAAGTAAACCTTCAGTTTGGATGTTTGCAAACAACATTAACGTCCGCTACATAATGTAGCGGACGGTGAGGCAGACTAGGGGTATAATGGTAAAAAAATCGTCCGCTACATAATGTAGCGGACGGTGAAAAAGTGTTTCAAAAAATTTGATCTGGCCCGTCCATCTGGCTAGATGAAGGGCCAGATCGCGCTAGCAAAATCTCCCGTTTTGCTAGCGCTCTCAACGGATCAGCTCCATATATATATATATATATATATATATATATATATATATATATATATATATATATATATATATATATATATATATATATATATATATATATATATATATATATATATATAACTTGTCCAATTATGACTCTTGACCTAACAGTTTGAAGTGATAGGAATTAATACACGGAGACCATGAAATATTTGCTCGTCTAAGAGACTTATAAATTACATTGATCTTAATGAAGTTGGTTTTGTGGTGTCTGCTACTTGTTGGGTTGTCTTGCAACTGGAAAGGTTGGAAAGGAGGTCGTACTTTGCCTTCTAACGGAGATATGCACTTTGTTTCTAGAGTGTCTCGGACTAACGGAAAAGAAGGGTGTTGTGTTGGAATTCTGTACTCTGAGACAATTTTGGCCGTAAGAATAACTTTTAGCCTTCTGATATAGTGATTATTAACTATCGTTACATGTTACTAACGACATGTTTGCAAGCATCTTCAGAGACATTTTTTAGCACTATTTCTTTAACATCAATAATTAAAAATCACTAAATATATTTTACCGATCATCATTTGTTGCTATGTTAAAGATTGTAGGCCGGTACGTTTGTGATTTCAATTTTGGTAACTAGAGAAAACAGATTATAACAAGAGAAAATAGTTTATATGTGTAAGGGCACAACTTTAATCTTTGTGTAAACTTAACAGAAAACTCAGATGGCCGGTGCCCATTTTCGTATGACTTGAATCTTACCTCTAGAACTGTATGTACGTATCACGGGAAAAAGAAAATGAAGAGCATATTAAGTTGGTTTTCAATCAATCCTTATCTTGATTTTCCCATTGGAGAACATAGTTCCGCATCAGACAATGATATTTACATATGACAATTCTCCTATTTTTCGTGTTAGTGTTGTTGCTTCAATCTAAGTCTACCATGTACAACTTTTCTGTTTTCCTGTTATCTTCCACTTTTTTAAAATATTCTATTTAGCCGAACACGGGATTAGAAACTGGGCTATACAAAGGGTTTCGCTATTTTTATCATTGTATATTTTCCGAGAACAATAATTTCTTGCTGTAAAAAGTATGAACCGTAGAAAATTGATATCAACAGATAAGACTGCATTAAGCTCGCAAGCCTATACAAACCTTGAAACATTGACAAGAGTTTATTACTAAATGTGCATAGATTTCTCCATAAAAATAGCCCTCAATTATGGTACCCCACGGCAAAACCATGGAGGAACAACGTACACACAGTAAAATTATCTTACATTGGATGAAAATAAACTGTTCCTAAAAAGAAAAGAGGGTTGGACGATGATCCTAATTCTCTTCTAGAACAGGCGTACGAGCACATGTCACACACAATTTATAATTGCACTTTGCACATTTAAAAGTGCCAAACCGTAAAGAGTAAAAACAAGAGCTGCACTCGAGATATCTATATCCCGCTATAACAAAAGATAGAGGGTGTTTGTGAGATTTAACATTAAGGATGGCCCCAAGCTTGACATTTGAGTACTTGTCATGCAAAGCACAATGAGTATGCATAGACTGATCACAACCCACACAATGATAAAACCATTGTCTCGGATTTAATTCTTCCTCGCAAATCTCACAGTAGTATTCATCGGCTTCACGGTCTTCAACAGGGAAATAGGTTAGGATCAAAGGGTGTTCATCATACCTATGCCTAAGGTTGCGTGGAAATAGAGAGCAAAGGGCGTGTATTTTGAAGGGACAAGTATCACAGCCAAATCCGGCCTCCTTCTGATTTCTTATGCTGTGACCACATGCGATGCACGCACCGGATAAGTTTGCCTTGAAATGGAGGAGGTGATCCCGATGAGCTTCATGGTTAATCGTGCTTGGTAAGGAACCACATGTGACGTCGAGGTAGAACTTGCAGCTCTCACAACTGAAGGCAAACCCGTTGCAATAAAGACGACAACCTTGACATCGAAACAAGCCCAACGATTCAGGGGATTTTGGGAGGAGGATGAGCCGGTGGTCTGGGTGAAATGGGTGTTGCAACTCTGTAGGTAACTCTGCACAACATTTGTGTAAAATGAAATCGCATTGAGAACACTCATAAAACGGCGGAAAAATAGGTTTAACACACGCTTCACATAGTATGTCATCATTCTTGAAGCTTTCCCCTGGATATGACTCACTTTCTTCGGTTTGCACATCAAAAAGGGATTAATGGATGGTCGTGACTAAAATGGTTGAGTTTTGTTGCTCTCTCATTCTCTCTCAGTCCCAGACCTCCGAGAAGAAAATTTATTACATTGATAGATTTGATGTCGTCAGGTGGCAGGTAGAGCCGATCGGAATCATGATCATCAATTTCTGTCATAACGTGCACACAAAAAAGCATGAAGTTAGATAAACTTGTTAACCTGGTCAAAATACAAAATACGGGGAGCTAATCTGAATCGAGTGCTCTATGGTCGTCCACGTTGTCGGTGCGATGTAGCTCTCCAAATTTTCCGGGTAAAACTCAGCTGGAGAAACTCTGTACGAGAGAGGTTGGGGGAAGGGAAGGGAGGAGGTTTGGTCCTTTGCACTACTCTGCCAAAATTCGTGGCAGAATACTACTCACATCGCTGACCGGAGAGTGCTCTAGAACTTTGAGTTCCCTCAAATGCGTGAAATACCAGAGAAAGTGAAGTGCAAAGTCAAAGAACTTACCAGGTGGATGGATGGACATGAGAGGCTCGATCTTTGATGGTGCACATCTGACATGGGTAAAATATCGGCATTTCCCGCAATAGTAAACCCAATAATAATGGCGCAATTCCTCGCGGCATATGTCACAAAATACATCGAAGGTAGTATATTGAGATGGAAGAGTGTAGCTGAGCGTGAGAGGGTGTTTGTGATCACTACGTTCAATTGTGCTTGGCAATGAAGCACAGTCCCGATGGATCCAGAAATGGACGCAAGTGGTGCATTGATACCACGTGCCTTCATGTTTTTGGCCGCAAGCATCACAGAGTAACAAGGCTGTTCTCCGCACTGGGGTTAACGGGTGTTTGTGACTCGGATGATCAATCTTGCGCTCCATCGCAGTAGCACATATTATGTCCATGTCGAAATTGCACGGGTAACAGATGTAACTGAAGTTTCTCCATTCGTTGCCGCAGGCAATGCACCTGCCACCACGCCTCGTAAAAAGAGTAAGAGGGTGTTCTGGGTGCAAGGGGTGTTCTCTCACTGCGGGTAATTCTGCGCATCCTTTGTGAAGGAAGAACTTACACTGGCAACATAAGTAGGAGGCACCAGAGAGTACTTCCGAACACCCATCGCAGCGCCAAGCGTTCTCATCACCATCATCCTCGTTTTGTATGATTTCCGTCAAGAACAATAGATGCTCATGGTTGAAATAATGAAACGACATTCACTCAGTCCTTGTCTTCTGATCTACACCTCTGAACCAGTAAGACAGGATGGGCACACCAAAGATATATCTGAAGTTTGAGCTAAAGTAATTTACTGTTGTACAACTTGCCTCGTCTTTTTAAAAGCAGAATGCCTAACAGCTGGTAACACATGAAGAAAGTTCTACCAAGAAGTAAGATAGTGTAGAAAGGGCCCCAGAAAGTTAGCAATTTAGCTATTCTAATTGGTCATACCAAGACACCCTTGTGAGAGACAAAAATGTGACTAGTCTGATTGCTCTTTCATTGAAAGCTTTCTCTGAAGATTTACTTAAGTAATTTACTGTCGTACAACTTGCCTCAACTTTTTAAAAGCAGAATGCCTAACAGCTTGTTACAACATGAAGAAAGTTCCACCGAAAACTAGTAATATAGAATTTTGCAGAAAGTGCTCCAGAACTAATTTATATGCAGGATGCCTAACAGCTGGTTACAACATGAAAAGAAATTCCACTAAGAACTTAATATATTGTGTAGAAAGGGCCCCCAGAAGGTTGGCAATGAACTATTATAATCAGTCATACCAAGAAACTTGTGACTCACAAGTTTCTAATGCTGTTGCTAGAATTGCCCTCATACAGCAAAGAGAAGGCTGTACTGTAAATAGAGAAAGTTGGTTTTGCTTCAAATGAGTTACTTGTGCACTCTTAAAGATATATGCTGGTCCATGCTATAGTCAAATGGTGCTTTAAGAAAGGTAATATATTTAGTTGGCATTGCCCAATCAGGTCTAACATCTTAAAAACGCATTCCCTAATTGAGGATCTTTTCTTGCAGTTTCGCCTTTTCTAGTAAAACGCTAAAAGCAAGGCAAAAAGATCGATTCAATTTGGAAGAAAAAACTACCAAGGGATTCCCAGGTCGATATCACTTATGCTAGCCTAAGATCTAGTTGATGTGTTTTGTATGTGTAGCTTATATATGTACTCCGCCTTTGTACTTTCTTTCTAGGATAATTAGGAAACTTTCGGTTTGATGCTATGATAACGATGTCAATCATCAATGTTAAGAGGCAGTTTTACTTTCTTTCTTTTAGATCTTGAATCAAGATCCAAAAGATATGGATTGGGAACAACAAGAAGCAAGGAACCACAACCTAGATAACTTGGCACTATGTAAAGAAATGTTTTCAGCAATTGCAATTCAGTAGCATCAATGAGATTCATCTCTACTTTATCAGTGGCCATGGAGGTTGTATTTGCGACACTGAATTGTTCATTTCAAATTCCTTCAGCTGCTTCATCTTGGAGTAAGTTTGGGATGTTTTTCTTCTTGTATTTGCAGGATTTGGCACTTGCAAGTGTCCTACAGGGTACTGATGAGTAAACAGGAGAACGGATGGAAGCTTTTGAATAAGTTGATAGGATTCAGATAGGGATTAGTTAGGTTTAACTCTTTTAATTTTTTCTAGGACTATTTATATATATTGTGTTGTTTGGGAGACATTTCTCCTTCTCAGATTTCTTCTTCTTCGGCATATATAATACCATAGTTTGCTTTGATTGGTCTCATCATCATTTGACTCTCTTCTCTGCAGTGACCATGCAGATTCATTGAGATACGTAATTGTGTGGTTGTAAATGTAAAGATTGTCATGTGTTTTGGGTTTCATGAAACTTTAACCATATAAAAGTAATGTTTTCCCTTTTAGTAGTTTTAGTTTGCAATATGTGTTAACTAGTTTTTTGTTAATTTATAATAATATGGGATGGAAGTACCTTCATGATAACAGTATCAATTGCACAGGAGAAAAAAAAGGGAGAAGACAAAAAAAAAAAACCTACAACTAGTGGGTCGGGTCTCGCTGTGTGACCCGTCTGTGACCCAACCCGCCTTAACCCAAGTCTTGTTGGACCCGTTCCTGACCCAACCCGCCCATTGCCACCCCTACTTGTGAGAGACAAATGTGACTACTCTCATTGCTCTTCCATTGATAGCCATTTTCTGGGCGTGGCGCGAGTACAAACTAAGTACTCCATTCCAACCGGATTTAAAAATACCCTGGATTGAGTGCTTTAAAAATAGTTTCATTTTGCGATCTCTTCATTCTAAAATTTCTTTATTTTAAAATTTTCAGATTTAAAAAGTTCATTCCTTGAATAATATTTTTTGTTGTGAACTTTTCTTTGTACATGTTTTCATTTTCCTTTTACTGTCTATATAAGTAACATGAGAGAGGTTAATTCTACACCCTTATATTTGTCACCTTACATCCTCTTTGTTGTTAAAAAGTTTATTTTTGCCACTGATATTTATTTTTAACAAAAAAAAGGAGTGAAAAGTATATTAAGGGGTGGAAATAATATTCTCAAATATGAACTATGAAACATAATTTTATATTACATCTCATGGAAGCTACATATAAGAAAAGGAAAATTTTTTTTTATCTTAACTTGTTTTGCATAAACCAGCGTAAGTAGCGTAATAAAAGGTACTAGCTCAGTAACCCGAACCAAGCACGGGTCTGTTTTTAAAATAAAGTATATTATAAGGTTTTAAAAGTGTATTAATGTGTACCACATAGACAAAAAAATTAACAGTATAAAAATATATTATTTGGCTACAAAGATTAATTTTAATACCTAAATTAATCACGACTAACTTAAGTAAAATATGAAAAGATGAATTTACTTGCATTGCTCCTAACTTTCGATTATTAAATAGTATTTTTTTTATTAGACTACATGCAATAATTATGAGATATTTTCATGTACATGTGTGTTTACATGTAATTTTATTATACTGTAAGTTGAAGGACAAATAATAGACATCGACACAATAGAGCCGTTGATTACTTGTCTTCTTTGAGCTTTTGTTTGAGGTTATTAAATAATATTTCAAATGAATATTGGCTTAGCACTTAAAGTAGTAGAATAATCATGTTGGTGCCATATAAAGTTGTTAGCCCTAGGGTTGTTTTATTGGTTTTAAAAGTTAAATAGCGAATACGATTATAGTTTTAATTCAAATATGATGATGCTATCAAGTATCCCTTTTGAATTGTAAATGTTACACCGATTTAATTCTTTAACTTCAGATGGTCTTTAATGTATTACATATATATGTTTCTGAGGTTATTATAACAATTAAGTAAAATTTTAAAATAAATAAATTTAACTGAACGACCACATAATATCCAATATTTTATGAATATGTTTTTCATTAATTTTTGTAAGATGCTAGTAATAAAAATATTTAATTGATGAACGTGCTGCGTCCTTATTTTAGAGTATTGAAAATATTTTTCACATTTTTTTGACTATTATTTGTCACTAAATTATAGTTTCTATATCTATTATTTGTTATTGAACTGGCACAATAGTCACCAGTCATACTTGTAATCAATTTTATCACAATCAGAATTAAATTTTAATACATATAAGTTGTCTAAAATTTACTATTTATTATTTTTAATGAAAATTTAATAAGTATTACTGAAAAAAACTTTTTTTATTGATCATATGGGCTCTATATATAAACGAAATTGTAAATCATTAGTTTTGTAGAATTAGATGCATATATTTTTACATCATAAAGATTTTAAATGTTCCTAAAATAAATTAAATAAGAATTATTTGACTATTTTTTTAATGTATGTGATTTATTTTCAAATTTTCATATACTTGATATACTTGTTGATCACACGGTCATATAATTTTTTCTACTAAATCTTATGTCATTTTTGTTTTCTAGATACATAATTTTTATTTTTGTATGAGAGAGTTAGTTTTTAAGGACATGATTGTCAAAATTAAATCCTAATAAGTTAATACATTTAGAGTTTTTGAATAAATTTTTATATTATATAAGCTTTCCTCATATAGCCTTCAGACAGTTTTTGCAAAAATAAAGACACTTAAAAATAATAAAATTTGCATGCATAGAGACACTATCATGTTTATTATATAGCTTTAAATCATTTTCAACTATTAAATTTATGAATAAGTTTTATCTTTGCTGCAATTTTAATTGACAATAATTGTAAAGTTATTTGTTGATAGTGTGCTCTCACCCATAAAATACAGTCAATTTTTTATTTTATGAAAACATTCTAAAAGCTATACATTATATTGATAAATCTTTACATCATTATAGTAAGCATATACTAAAATAAAATAAATATGAATCAAATGTTAAATTATTTTTCTTATCTCAATCTCAAGTATAACATCATTTTTTCTCTCTCTTAATGTTATTTATATTATTTCGATATGTAAATTTTATATTCATAATAGAGAGTGATTTTAAGGATACATGCAGTAGTTAAAGTTAAGTCATAATAAATTAGTTCATTAATTAGTTAGAGTTTCATGAAGTTCAAAATTAATTTTTTAATTATATAAAACTTATTGATATGAAAATTAACATGTCAAGAAATAAGGACCCCATTGAAGATAATATTTGAGACCTTTAAAGACACTTATAATGTTTATAATTTTATTTCATTTTGAAAACATAATTTGATGATATATCATATTTTTGCATCTTAAAGTTCTTAAATGTTTTCAACCATAATAATTAAGAATAATTTGATTTGATTGCACCTTTTTTCTTCTATTTCATATCTGATTTCTTTTTAAAATCTTGTTTATACTTATACAGCTACTTTGTTGATCATGCAATCTTATCAAATCAAAAAAATTATCCTATAATTTGATTAATGATTTTGTATATTGCATAGATAATTTTTCTTGCAATGATTATGTTATGTGTAAATATATATATATATATATATAGTAAAATATAATAAATTTAAATTAACTATAACATATAAGTTTGTTCTAAATATTCTATGTTGTTTTATTTCTTAGATACATGATTTCTTATCTTCGTATGAGAGAGTTAGTTTTAAAAACATAATAGTCAAAATTCAATTTTAAAAAATGAGCATATTTGAGCTTTATAAGCAAAATAAAATAAACTTAATAAAAACGATCACATCCAAAATAATATTTACATACATTTAGATACATTTACATGTTTAGTATATAGCTTTAAATCATTGTCAACTATCAAATTTATGAATAAGCTTAGCCATTATTGGAATTTTAATTAATAATAATTGTACAGTCATTTGCTGGTTGTGTGGTCTCACAAAAAAAAATTACGTCAAATTTTTATTGTGCCAAAAGATTCTACATGCTATATATTATATTGATAAATTTTTACATCGACCACAGTAAGCATATACTTCGATCAGTATAGATTAAAATATAATAAATATAAATCAATTATTAAACTATTTGTATTATTTCAATCTTAATTGTAACATCATCTTCTCTCTTCTAAATTTAATATGTTATTTTCATTTTGTAGATACATAAATTTTTATGTCCATGTTAGAGTGTGATTTAAAGGATATAATGGTTAAATTAAGTCATAATAAGTTAGTTCATTAATTAGTTAAGATTTCAGAATGCTTAAAATTAATTTTTCAAATATATAAAGCTTATTGATATAAAAGTTAACTTATCAAGAAATAAGGACTCTATTTAAGATAGTATCTGAGGCCTTAAGAGACTTATAATGTTATAATTTTATTTTACATTGAAAATATAATCTGATGATATTTCATATTTTGCATTTTAAAGGTTTGAAATGTTGTCAAATATTGTAAGTAAGAATAATTTGATTTAATTTCAAACTCTTCTTTTCTTATACGTATGTGATTTATTTTTAAAATCTCATTTATGCTTACATAGCCAATTTTTTTTTATCTTGTTGTCTTATTAAAGCAAAAAAATTATCCGATAATTTGATTATTAATTTTATATGTTATATAAATGACTATGTTATGTGTCAATACATATACATTTAATCAATCATAATAAATTTAAATTAATTATAACATAATTTTTTATTTTGAATTTCATATGTCATTTTTATTTTCTAAATACATGTTTGTTTGTCTTCGTATTAGAAAGTTAGTTTTAAGAACGTGATAATCAAATTCAAATCCTAAAAAATTAGTAAACTTAGAGTTTTAGAAGCAAAATTAAATAAACTTAAAAAATAGGGATCACATCCAAAATATTATTTTCATACCTTTATATACACTAAAATGTTTAGTATATAAATTTTGATCATGTTCAACTATCATATTTACAAATAAATTTTACAATTATTGTGATTTTAATTAATAATTATTATATAGTCATTTGTTGGTCTTATGGTCTCAATTTAAAAAATAATGTCAATTTTTTATTGTACCAAAAGGATTCTAAAGATGACTCAATTGCTCAATCTCAATATTGTAACATCATTTGTTTCTTTTCCAAATTTTAAATTTTATTTTCTTGTTTCAGATATATAAATTTGTATAATAATATCATAAAGTAATTTTAAGGATACAATAGTTATAATAAGTTAGTTCATTAATTAGTTAGATGATCAAAATGTTTAGAATTAGTTTTTCAACTATGTAAGACTCACTAATATAAAAATTAACTTATCAATAAATAAGGACCTCATCCGAGATAATATTATTTTCGTTTTAAAAATATATAAATTTTTATATTCATATTGGAGAGTAGTTTTGAGGATACAATACTCAAAATTAATTCTTAATAAGTTAATTTATTAATTAGTTAGACTTTTAGAACGTTTAGAATTATCTTTTCTTTCAATCATATAAGGCTTACTAATATAGAAATTAACTTATGAAGAAATAAAGACCTCATCCAAGATAGTATTTCATACCTTTAGTGACACTTATAAAATAAGTTTGAGTTTCAGAATGTTTAGAATTTATTTTTCAACTGTATAATACTTATTGACGTGAAAATTAAGTTATCAAAAAATAAGGGACCTCATTCAAGAGAATAATATTATTTCTATTTTTTAGATATATGAATTTTTATATTAATGTCAGAGAGTGGTTTTGAGGATTCAATATAAAAAAACTAAATCATAATAAGTAAGTCCATGAATTAGGTAGAGTTTCAGAATATTTAGAATTATTATTTTCAATTATATAAGACTTACTAATATAAAAATTAACTTATCAAGAAATAACGACCTTATTCTTGATAGTATTTCAGACTTTTAGCAACTCTTATAATGGTTATAATTCAATTTCACATTGGAAACATAAAGTGATTATATGTCAAGTAAAGAAGTTATTTATGCGATGACGTGTCGCGTAAAGAAGATCTTACTTCGCTTATTTAAAGAACCTCATTCAAGATAATAATATTATTTTTGTTTTTTAGATATATAAATTTTTATACTCATGTTAGAGAGTGATTTTGAGGATCCAATATACAAAATTAAATCTCAATAAGTTATTCCATTAATTAGTTAGAGTTTCAGAATATTTAGAATTATTATTTTTTAATTATATAGGGTTTACTAATATAAAAGTGTTTCAGACTTTTAGTAACTCTTATAATGGTTATAGTTCTATTTCACATTAAAAACATAAAGTGATGATGTGTCGAGTAAAGAAATTATTTCTACGATGACGTGTCGCGTAAAGAAGGTCTCGCTTCGCTTATTATATATTATATAGATTGTAATAAGAAAGTGCAAAAAGAAAGAGAAGGCCTCATTTTTGTAAAATAATTCTGGAAAACAAAAATGACAACCTTACATCGCTACCTCCACTATTTCAGCCCAAATAAATTTAGTACATGTAGACATTAGAGTGACTTTTTTTTTTTAACTCTGGCTTGATATGCCATGATTATTATCTAATTTAGAAGTGTTATTTGTGTTCAGTTTGATGTTTATGTATACCGATTACCAACATTCGTGATAGAATTTCACCAGAAGTGAAATGGGAGAAATTTTAACGGAACAGAGGCAGTATAGTTTACTTCTCCTGTTGTTGACTCTAACCTCATTAATTTTCTTCCCAGAGCTCGAAGGTTGGTCAACCCTTTTGGTGGTTACCATTTAAATGAAAACAAAAGTCAAGTTTGGTTCAATAAAGTCTATGAAATTAACCCAATGTTGCTTGGGATACCATGTGATGCCAAGGAAAGTGAGTTCGTAGTCGACGTGGAGGTGTCACAAGGAATGCAGTCCCAGTCAGATGCCAAATGTGATGATGTGGGACACAACAAGGGTGGAGCAAGGGCAGAAACTAAGGGCTTCCCAGATAGAGCCTGAGGGTGGCAGTGCTGCGAGGGCGATGGCGCAGGGTGAATACACGACGACAGTCACAGTTCGATGCTTAGGTCCAGAGTCAGGGTCATGTATGTTTCTCTCTCTAGTATTTTAGAGTAAGAGTGTAAATGTCAGAGTTTCGTGAATCTGAAAATCTGACCTCCTTCAAATGAATTCTCAAGACTTCTATTTATAGAGGTTGAGATGTGATGTCATCACAAGACATGTGGCGCTCCCAGGGAGTAACACATCATCGAGGGGTCCACAGCTGCCGGTGCTCCATGGACTGTTGAATTGCATATTCACCCGGCCTGCCCCGCACAGCGTCACTTTGTCTGTCTGGAAAGACTGGCTCCCACAGCGTCGGTGTGATCAGAGAACCCCCTTGATCTAGCCACCAATCTAAGCCTTTGTAGAGTCCCACAGGCCTGACAGCGGTGGGGAAGACCCGACGCCCAGCTATCATGTGGACTAGGAGCGATGCCCTCTGAAGACCTGTTCCAGTCTCAGAGTGACCCAAGGGTCATAGTCCCTAGGGTGCCGACGCGAGCCCCTAGTGCCGGAGCACGTAGGCCAGTCACGAAGACACCCTGGCGGAGATAGTGTCCCGAGGAGTCGCCTATCCCGCGGGTGAGTCCTTGTGCCGGAGCACTAGGAGCGCATCAAGGTAGCATCCCGGAGGAGCCCTCTACCCGACGGGCCAGGTAGCATCCCGGAGGAGCCGTCTACCTGGCGGAAGGGGAATTGAAGAACTCCCTGACGGAGATAGTGTCCCGGAAGAGTGACACGTCATGGGAGGAATCATACTATATATTTGGCTTCGTTTGGATAGAAGGATTTTTTTTTTATTAACTATAAGAAATATAGATTGCAAAACAGTCAAGTTATATCTAGCCCATAAAGGACAATAGACGCACACATACACGAATGACAGCCCATCGGGAAGGCATCACTAGGGCTGTAAATGAACAGAGTTGTTCACGAACAGCTCGTGCTTCGTTCCCTAAAAAACACGTTCATGTTATTTTGTATAATGTATGAACTGAACATGAACAATTTTTTAGAACTCATTTAGTAAACAAGTCGAGCATGAATATTGAAAAATATTCCAGATTGTGTTCGTGAACATAGTGTTAATATAATAAATTAATATTTTTATAATTAAAACAATTAACTGTACATATATTCATGTAAAATAATTTTAAAAAGCTTGATAACCTAAAACCAATTAACTAAAAGAGCAAGCCCACTTATAAACCCAAATATAAGCCAAGCCCAAGTCCAAAAAATAACCCCCAAACCCTAAAACACACTTATTCTCCCAAACGGCAGCTGTACAGTTTATCTTCATTCTTCTCACAGTCTCTCTCTCTCACAGTCGCACTCTACTCTCCCGTCCCTCCATCTGCTCTCTCTCTCTCACTCACACACACACACAAACACACAGATCGCACATAGCTTCTCTTTCTTTCTTCACAGACGCACATCACGACTACGACGCTGATCATTCTCAGTTTCGATCCATCCCGAGGAAGAGGGCAACCGCTGTGCAAGAGAGCTACTCTAATCGAGTCGTTTTCTTATATGTATAGCCACTGGTGCCCCAAATCTGCGATTAGTGATGCAGCTTCATCCGCTAACAATGCCGTAATCACCTGTCCTTGACGTCGTCCTCTTCCTGTCGCCGGTGCATGCATCATCTTGTTTTCTATATCTTCATTACTGTGCTTGTACATTATTTATAAGCACAGCTGATTACATTAATGGCTGTACTTATACATTATTTATTTGGTGAATTGCTCACTGAAATTGGATATCGTTATGTGTGCAGCATATCCGGTTCTAATATTAATGAATCTAGGTTTAAGCTTAGGCCACCGTGGATTTAATTAGTGCTTTGATGTGTTTGTACTAAGGGTTTAAATCGAGAGATACCTTTACTAAGCATGACAATATCAGTATGTAACTGGGAATCAACATAACAATCTAAGTGGGGGATTGTTAGTGTTGGTGGTAGATTGTTATGTAATGTGTTTGTATTGATTGAGAAGTTCAAGACCCAAAAGGTTTTGTTCTTTGTCCCACATTGGAGAGAAAATGAACTTTCTCTCTCCTTATAACCAAGCACATGTTACATATCATTTGAATTATTTTGAGATGTTTTGGAGGGAAGATTGGGAATGCTATTGTGTGGTGCACCGCACCGCACGCGTGCGCTCGTGCGCGCATGTGGCGCATTGTGTGCGTTTTAGTGGGCGCACTTAGCCATTGAATTTTCGTTTTCTTCTTCCTTTCTGCAATTTCTCTCCAACATCATTATCAGACCTCCACACACCTACCAAATAATCCACCAACCTTGAGCCCTTCCAAGCCTTCCTCCTACGCAACAACAGCCACCACCGCCAACTCTATTCCAACCAACCTTTAAGTAAACAAAAAGGGGTTATTTTGGGGTGGGTGGGGGGGATGAGGGATTAACTAGGGCGAGAGGGGAAAGATAGCCCTAGAGAATGAAAACCCTTTTGCACAGACTCACCGCCATCTCCAACCCAATGGCACCACCGTGCTTGCTAACCCAGAAAGATGTCCCACCAACCCATCTCAAATGCCAGCTAGGGCAGGGATTCCGTCAACCAAAGCCACCCAAAAACCAAGCCCAGCCGCACATCCCGGTCTTCGTCGCCTACAATCTGTTGGATCTAATACGAAAATAAGATTTTGAGCGTGACTAATCACTGTCCTTAAGGAAACATGCCCCCACTATAATTGCTGCTGGGTTAATGACAGATTCCTCTAGGATTACAAAGCCAAAATGAAATTATGATCAACAATTCAGAATTTCCCCAAGAACACGTTTTTGAATAATGAGTTTCTGATCTGATTGTCTTGAAAATTGAAGGATATACAGATATTAAATAATATCTGAATGGACACAACCCATGAATTAAGGGACACAACTGTTTGGGGCCAACTGCAATTAACTGCTAAGTAAAACGAAATTAATTAAAATATATTAATTAATTTCAACTAAGCCCCAAGGGCCCATCTTTTGACCATTAAATATTGTTATATTTCAAACCAAGGTCAAAGTCAAACCAAGAAAATTTTCAAATTTCCCTCAACTCTTCCCACCATCCAAAGTTATTGATTGGGTGGGTGGAACCTTATAAAGGCTTTGTATCCTTCTTCCTTTTCCAATGTGGGACAACACACTCACACTCAAGCTTGACACTAACTAACAATTACAACACAATCTAGCATCCCAGCCGGCGCTCCATGAATTGCTTACAGTAGAAGCCACAAATTTGACTACACAAGATCTCAATCACAAGGAGGGTGAAAGATATTAAATGCACCCGCACATTCTAGAAATAAAGCACACCAACAAACTTGCACCACCACGCCGCCGCACACCAGAAGAAACTGGCGATGGTGACGGTGGACTGGGCAGAAAGGAGGAGTAAAAGAGAGAAGGATAATTAGGTACTTTGGGTTCTTAGGGCAAGAGACAAAAGAGATCGAGTAGAAGGATATAAATAGGGAGAGAAACTAGTAAAAGATAAAGCTCAAGAAACCAGCACTAAATATTGAATTACCGGATTATTTAATTTCGAGCATCTATAACCGTTAGATAGGAGAGGGCTAATTGAATATAAAGATGAGCTAAGAGAGGCAAAAAGTTTTTTTTATTATATATTTAACGATCCTAGATTGTCGGAACCATTAGTCTTGAACCGTCTAATTTTTTGGTCTGGGACCACCAACTTCTCTTAAAATGAAAGAAAGGAATAAAATGTCACTGGATTTGATGGATAACTTCTAAAAAAAGTTATGAGAATTTTTTTCGTAAATACACTTACTTCTCTACAAAACCTTCATTTACTTGTAATTTGTGCAAGAAATGGAATGGGTTACCTGGGAAAGAATTTAGCATATGCAAGGAAAATAAATTATTTCATTACTTTATGTTTACTACTAATTGAAAAGTTTTGAAATGTTTATATTTCCTCCAATTTTGTATTACTTATGACCTAGTTGAACTTGAACATGAATCAAAAGATCTCTTCTTTTGTCCAAAGTAACAATTCGGGTTTTTAAGGCGGGCAATCTACGTTATAAAGCATGCAAAGTGCCAACACTTTCCTTGTTATGTAACTATCTACCGAAAGTAACAACACTACGGTTTCGCATATCAACTTTTGGTATCCCAAAGCAAAAAATTAAATGGTAAGTAACTGAACTATAGGCCCTTTTCAGCATTTTCATTCCAAAGTATGTAGTTAATAACCATTTTTTTATACCAATTCTAAATCTTGTAAAAAATTAAACTGATAACTTTATTTTGCAGATGCATTGTGTTTGCCACGATAACTAATGTAGAGTAAATTGTAAGACGATGGTCGTTGGTTATTTTCTCTGAAACACGGGTGCTTCAAACTTGGTGAAGCACCGGGGTCGAGTTCGCGTGGGGTGTGGGTGCAGATCGGGTGAGGCTGGGGTGCGTGTCTAGTACGTATCTGGAATTTCGTTTTATTTCTTTTAATTTCTCAAATATCAGGTGCGGTTCGGACACAATTCGGGTGCGGATAAGATATGGGTAGGGTGGGTATCGAATACTTTTGGAGTGAAAACATAATTTTCAAAAGAAGTTTTGGGAGTCAAAACATAGAACAGAAGTTTGGGGGGGGGGGGGGGGGGGGGTCAAAACATAAAGAAAAATATGCGAGAGAAAAAAGAGTCAAAGTGCTGCCTTTAATTAAATCCTTATTCCACTCTCAGAAACCTCAAAACCAGCTGGCTGAACGTACACACATCCAATACTGGAAGGGCCTCAGCTACCATCCATATATCTTGACCGAGAATATTCGAAAAGTATGCCATTACTGGTTAAGCAAGATGTTCTAACCGGTGGCAAGCATATTCACACTGACTAAATAATTACAGCTGCAAATGAACAAGTACTCGGCTCGTTAGGTCTTGCTAGTGTTCCTGTTCTTATAATTTTGGGATGATTGTGTTCGGCTCGGCTCATGTTCGTCACGAGCTTTGAATCTGTGCTTAAGCTCGTGCTCGGCGAAGTTACACGAGCTGAGCTCGACTTAGCTCGTATAGCAGAGGGAAACTAAATATAGGCAAAAAAGAAAAAAGCTTTAATTTCTCAAATTGAGTTCATAATTGAATACAATGTTGATTACGAAAATACCTTACTCGACACCTTCGACCTCAATGGTGGAGATTGAGCCATGGTTGCTGGTGGAGAAGGAAATTGAAGCCGAACCCATCTGCGAAGATCGATCCATGGTTGTAGCCGTGTAGGTGAACAAGTGGACTTGGAGAGAAGATAAAAGTGAGCTGTAATGGTTCATTTACCTTGAGCCTTGACAAGGAAGGAGAAGAAGATAACAGGAAGGGAGAAGAGAACAAGGCTCTGTGAGGTACTTGTTTGGTATTGGGCTTTTTGTTTTTGTTTTTTTGTTTTTTTTTTATCTGTATTGGGCATTTTGGTTCTTTGAAGCGTTTAGTTTTGGGCATTAGAATGGTTCTAAGTTTGTATTCGGCTCTTGTTTTAAAATAATGTTGAAGCTCATTTTATTTGTTCTATGAATAAGCTTCGTTCACGAAAAGCTCAGTTCACTTGCAGTCATGACCATGCATGGTAAAATAGATGAAGAAGAGCATGGAAAACCAAGTAAGAGGCGAAACGCTGCAGGATGCACGAGTACATATTGTAAATGGATTAACTTTTGAATTCATGATGCTGCTTCCCGATGATTTATCATTTCTAACACGTTGGCTTCTCTCTCTTTCTTCTTCTTCATCTGTTACTGCATTTCTGTAGCTTAGCTCAGCAAGCTCTTCCTCATTCAGCTCAAGTGAAGATGCAACTGTTGGAAATACAGCTTTGTGTATACTTGTGCCGCAAATCAGTTTCGAACAATTACTAGCATGCAAATATTAAAGTTTCAAAAATAGCAGTAACGTAACTAAGGAAATAAATTATACGTTATAACTCACAACAAGATTGCAGAACAGCAAAGAAAAAAGGTCGAGGCGTGAATTTGATTCACTGTCCTTAAGACTTTATTCGTCCCATAACGGTGCTAACGGTCTCTTAACGAAAAGCCTCACAGGATACAACGGCAACGTCTGAAATAGGAGCACTCCAAATTTTCATACCCGGCGAACCAAACAAAGGCAGAACTCTTTCTCTTTTCGGACACAGGAATTCCTTTTGCCTATATCCCTTGACAACCAATCGGGCCTTATATTTTTCGATCATTCTATCAGCTTTCATCTTTCTCTTACAAATCCATTACACCATAAAGGTTTATTTCCAGGAGGAAGATCCACCACTTCCCATGTATGATTTTGCATGATTTTCACTGTTAATAGTCTCTTTCCAATTAGGAGCTTCGGGACTCGACATTGCTTCACTATAAGTACGAGGCTCATTTTCTAACAAATATGTTACAAAATCAGGACCAAAAGATATAGACGTTCTAGCTCTCTTGCTACGTCTTGGCTCATCTTCCTCTTGTGAGGGTTCTTGGTCCATACCAGTTCTTTCTAAAAAACTCTGTTCTTGTGCAACTTTATAAGGAAACACATCTTCAAAGAAATGTGCATTCCTTATCTCCATTATGGTGTTGACGTGTATATCATCAACTTCAGATTTATGCACTAAGAACCGATATGCCGATCTATGGCTTGCATATCTAATAAAAATCCCATCAACCGTTTTAGGTCCTATTTTGACAATTTTAGGTGGTGGGATGGCTACCTTTACTAGACACCCCCACACTTTAGGATATTTGAAGGAAGGAGGACGACCTTTCCATAGCTCATAAGGTGTCTTTTGTAACTTCTTGTGAGATACTTTATTAAGTATATGATTTGGGGTTAAAACCGCCTCCCCCCACAAGTTATCCGGTAGTTCAGAATTTATCAACAAAGCATTCATCATTTCTTTTAAAATACGTTTTTTTTGCTCAGCAATTCCATTTGGCTGAAGCGCATACGGTGCCGTGGTCTTATGAATGATTCCGTGATCGGCACAAAAATTTTCAAGAGGAAAAACATATTCTCCACATCTATCACTTCTTAGTACTTTGATTTTCTTGCTAAGTTGATTTTCAATCTCAATTTTGTATTGCATAAATGCTTCCATGGCTTCATCCTTGCTTCTAAGCAAATATACATAACAAAATCTAGTACAAACATCAATAAAAGTAATAAAATACTTTTTTCCTCCTCTATATTGTACCACATTTAAGTCACATATGTCATTATGAATTAGACTTAAAGGTTCCGTGCTTCTTTCAATTGACTTGAAAGACGTTTTTGCCATTTTAGCTTGAACACAAATTTCACATCCTTTATGTGAGTCAAAATTCATTTTAGGCAAAAATTTAATTTTCACAAGCTTTTGTAACGAACCATAGTTCACATGACCTAATCTACGATGCCATAAATTAGGAGATTCTAACAAATAAACATAAGAAATATTATTATTATTATCGGAATTTGGTACAACTTTTGATACGATGGTTATTACATTTAACTTAAAAGGACCATCACAAAGGTACCATTTTTCCTACAAACATTCTACTCTTAGTTAGTACAAACTTGTCGGACTCAAATACTAGCTTAAAATCATGTTTACTCAACAATGAGCCTGACACTAGATTCTTCCGAATGTCTGGCACATGAAGCACGTTGTTGAGACTCGACTCTTTGTCGGATGTCATCTTTAAGACCACCTTACCCATCCCTAGCACCTTTGAAGAAGAAGAGTTTCTCATGAACAGATTCTAGTTGTTGGCGCTCTCATATGTAGTGAACATACTTCGCTCGGAGCATACATGTCGAGTAGCGCCCGTGTCTACCCACCACTGTTTGGGATTTCCAACCAGGTTGACTTCGGATACCACCTCAGGTAGATTCAAATTTGTCACGTCCTCAGTAATTTTGGTAACTTCTGTCACATTGGCTTGAGAATGCTTTCTTTTCTAAAAGTTTCCTTTGTTTTTGCGACAATCCTTAGCACGATGGCCAGCTTTGCCGCACACATAGCAATTCCTTTTGAACTTCTTCTTCTCACCGCCTTTGGAATTTGAGCCGCTTACTCCGCTTGGACTATCTGAATCGAAAATTTTGCTCCTCTTTGACGGACCTTGCTCGACCACATTTGCCTTGGCTTCTTGATGATAATTGCCGACCTTCTTCTTGGACTAGCGATTATCCTCCTCGATCCTCAATCTCACAATCAAGTCTTCGAGCTTCATTTCCTTGTGCTTATGCTTCAAATAGTTCTTGAAATCTCTCCAAGTAGGTGGCAATTTTTCAATCAAAGCAACCACTTAAAAAGACTGTCCAAGTACCATCCTTTCCGCATGAATAGCATGCAGAAGTAGCTGAAACTCTTGGACTTGACAAATCACTGTCTTAGAATCCACCATCTTAAAATCAAGAAATTTGCCGACTACAAATTTCTTTAAGCCGGCATCTTCCGTCTTGTATTTCCTTTCTAAGGATTCCCACAATGCTTTCGCATTGACCATTGGACTATATATGTTATACAACGCATTGTCCAATCCATTAAGGATGTAGTTCTTACACAAGAAATCCAAATGCTTCCGAGCATCTACTGTTTTCCGGTCAGGATTGTCACCAAGATTCGGTGCATCCTCTTGCAAAAACCTTGCCAAATTAAGAGTGGTCAAATAAAATAGCATCTTTTGTTGCCACTTCTTAAAATCTTTTCCGTTAAACTTTTTCGGTCTTTCACCAAGTCCAACGGAACCATGAGCAGGTGCAACATAAGGCGTCGCATACACAGTCCCACCGCTATGTTGCACGTTGGGATGAACCGGTCCACTTTCCGGAATGGTTTCACTAGTAGCCATTGTTATATCTATCAACATATTATAACAATAATTATTAAACGAAAAATAATCCAGTCTATCACAAAGTAGTATAACGAAAACAGATTCTAGTAACACTAAATTAAATTCAGAAACAGAAAATAATTTAGTAAAGTTTGATAGAATCAATTAAGAGAACGAAATTTTTTGAAAACACTACACTGTTTTGAAAACATTGTTTGTACGTACACATGTAACACAAAGTGCGGAATAAAGTCTTAAGATTGTTGGAAATATAGCTTTGTGTAAATTTGTGCCGCAAATCAGTTTTGAACAATTACTAACATGCAAATATTAAGGTTTCAAAAACAGCAGTAACGTAACCAAGGAAATAAACTATACGTTATAACTCACAACAAGATTGCAGAACATCAAAGGAAAAAGACCGAGGCGTGAATTTGATTCATTGTCCTTAAGACTTTATTCGTCTCGCAACGGTGCTAACGGTCTCTTGACGAAAAGCCTCCCAGGATACAATGGCAACGTCTAAAATAGGAGCACTCCAAATTTCCAGACCTGGCGAACCAAACAATGGCAGAACTCTTTCTCTTTTCGAACACAGGAAAACCGGACAAAATCTTTGGCAAAAGAAAATTTTGGGATTTTAAAAAAATTAACTTCTGTAACTGACTCGATTTTATACACAGAGTATTCACTGGGGAGTGCAACTCTTCACAGAAAAAAACTGCAAGCTGGAAAGGTCACAACTTTTCGAAAAAGAATAAAGCCTGATGGGCCCAAGCCACGGCCACGGATCGGGACGGGGCGGGTGGTGGACCTTGGGTCAACCTAGGTCCTCCGCCCTTACAAAACATAGGTACCCTTAAGGGGCCCAACCTTTATCTCAAGGCTAAGCCTTATAAGGAGACAACATTGGCTTTAATTCTTCAACGTGGGATTCTCTCTTTCCTTCAAGTTGAACCACCAACTTCAACATAATTTTCTCATTCACCTTCCATTTGTTTTAAATATATGAATATACCTTGATCATCTATTCCAATAGATGAACATGAATCAATTTGTTCCTAACCAAAATATGATTTGAAACTCATTACAAAATTGAGTCAAAGTTGCTTCTCCACAATGGGTTTAAAACCCAATTCCAACAGCAACATAGGTGAGGGCATTAAGAATGTTAGCTGGATGATTAAGGGTTTCTTTCGGCACAGCTGATGAATTTGCACCATGAGACAGTATCGGGTTATGGGAAAATGATTACAACCTCCTATATGGCGGCAATTAATGATCATTACATATCTTTAGTGACTTTGATTAGTGACACTAATAAGTACTATTACAAATTTTCGCTGAAAGTGTTAACAGAAATATCACTAACTCTATTTAGCGACAATTAGTTATCGTTATACGAGAACTTATAGTAATCCTACAACCTGCGTAGAAGGAAAAAAGTTTCATTAATGAAGGTTTGCACATTGTTGCTAGTGTGTCTGGGACAAACCAAAAGGAAAGGGTGTTGTGTGGTAGTTGTGTAATCTGAGATAGATTTTGCCTGTAAAAATAACCTATTGTCGCTAGTATAGTAATTACTCGTTATCGTTCAATAGTACTAGTGACATGTTTGCAAGCATCTTCAGTAACAATTCTTAACGGCATCTTTTTAGCATCATTACCTAAAAGTTCGTAAATATATTTGGCGACTATGATTTGCCAATATACGAAAATTTGTAGGTTGTCATTTCCACTTTGGTAACTAAAGAAAATAGTATATAACTAAAGTTGTAAGTGTAATCCTGTGTAATCCTGTTCTTGTAGTATAAACAGACCTCGAGAAATTATTAAGGTCATAAAACTTTAATCTCAGTGTAATCTTACTAGAAACTTAAGATGGCCAGTGCCCATCATCATACAACTTGAGTGTTATATTTTCTTCAAAATTAACAATTTATGCTGAACTTCTCAAAACCAAATGAATATGATCAATTGACCACATTTTAACACCATGTAGAGCCGCCACTTAATCAAAGCGCACTTGATACTTATATAAGAAATAACAACGAAATAAAAATTGTACTCCAAGTTGTTACTACAAAAACCGAGTACTAAGAAAAATTGTACCCCAATGGTTAAACGAGCCCTCTGCAAATCTGCTAATGCATGGCTGGAGTCTCACCATGCCTGTCAAGGTTACCGTTTTTTCTCGTCTATTGGCAAGAAATTAGTAAAAAATAGAAGGAGGGCTAATTAATTACGTAAATTAGTAAGATTTACCAGTCTCACAAGAAAGTCTGGAAGAAAGAAAGTAGTCGAACTATTAGTTAAAAAAAAATGCTCCGACTAGAAACAACACCACCCTTCCACTCTCACTGCAATGGCTTACAATAGTCTATTGACTCAAGTCATGATAGACTTTCCAAATGCTCCTATTGTTTGTGAAAAGAAGCTCAAAGTGAAGCTCTTGTGTTATTGCTTGACAAATAAGTTGGAATAGGTAAGTTAGATAGCGGGGCTTGCTCATGGACGATGGTGGAGATGGCGGTGAAAAGATGGCTTGGGACTTGAAAGAGATTTTGGTGAACAGGAAGATGGTGGATTTTTACTTTGATGATACAAATTTATCCATGACGGCCATTGCTTGATAAGCGGAAAATGAATTATTACTGTTTTTACTTTTAAATAAACCACGATCTCGTAATGGAGAAATCATGATTTTAGTAACGCAGAAATCCGTGATAGCACTCGACACCCTAAAGAAAAATTTAGTTATCTCGTACCACAAATTTGCGTTTGTGTGGCACCCAATAGCCCCTGATCACTTTCCGGGCAAAAAACTTGTTGAAGTGATGACATCTCTTATTTTTTTAAAGGCATTTTTGACAAATCAAGTGCTTTCGAGGCATTTTTGGGAGATGAAGTTCTTTAGAGAGCTTCTTTGGCCGACCAAGTCCAAGATGGGGAGAATTTTTCGCAAATCAACACATTCTTATTCTATTAGAAACAAAAGAGAAGAAGAAGATTGGTGGAGCCGGTTGGTGGTGGGTATGTTGATTGGTGGATGTGGGGATGGGTCTGCAGATTGGTGGTGATGGTGTTGGTGAAGATGGAAGGTGGAAGATGAAGATAGAAGGTCGTAGATGAAAATGAAGAGAGAGAGAGAGAGAGAGAGAGAGTGATCTGCCAAAAAAGTCTTCAAAAGTTGTGTTACATCACCACTCCGATGGGTTTATTGGCCGTAGAGTAGTTGTGAGATGTTGGGTGCTACACTTATGCAACTTTGTGGTGTGAGATAGTTAATATAAACTTTTAGGTGTCGAATGCTATCACGAGTAAACTTGGAGTGTGCTCAACGTAATGAATTACTTTCAAAGCTATTGCCCACTAATTGATAAATTTTGAAATATACAGAAAAGACCCTAAGACTATAGACCCTAAAAGTTGCTACGACAAAAAGAGATGTTTCCCTGAGATTTAACAGTGTGTTGAAAGGAGATGGAAAGTGAAATTGACATCCACACACTTAAGAGGTTGAGACAGGAGAGAAGAAGATTCGGTGAGAGGAACTACACGGTGCCGATTTATTCACGGATACCAGTAACGTCAAAGCACGAGCAACCACGCACAAGCATACCGATTGAGCCTCACGTGCGCCGCATGCGCTAACCTCATACCCGTGTATATGGCTGTTTATGATCTAATTTTTATTCCTGTTGTGGAGATAATGGTTGTTCATCATCAACCGTTCTTCAACATTTTAAAAAAAAAAAGCAAAAAAGAATTTTATCACTGCAAAGCATTTACAAATTAAGATGCACAAATGGGGGGGTCAAGGTCTCTATAGTTCTCTTGAAGCATTTTTTTTGCAAACTAGTTCCTCCGTTTATTTTTCCTTTTGTTATGCCAGTTAATTTCATAACAATTTTCTTGGTCATTCTTTTTTGTAGGTTTAGTTTACATGTTGGAAAACAATCAATGCTTTTTTCGGATTTCAAACAATCAATATGCACTAGATTTATGTTAAGGTTTTGGATGAGATAAACTCTTTAAGTTCCTTTTATTCAACAAGTTTAATTGTATGTTATTGGAAGCAATAATCTCTAGAAGGTTATAGTAGTATATAGATTTGGATGTTGGGTATGTGTTATGGTCGAATGAAATTAGATTGTGGTTGGCTCTTACGATTACTTTATTTGCTCGCTAAAGTAACTTAGCCCCGTTTGAAGCAGTTTAGTTTTTCATTTTTTTCTAATTTTGTAAATTGAAAAAATTACACGCGTTTGGCGCACAGTTTTCTTTCTTTTTTTTTTTTTTTGTTCAGTTTAAAAAATAATTTTTTAAACTTGGACTGTTTTTTAAAACTCCAAAAATGAGTTTCGATTTTCAATTTTGATTTTTATTTTGAGACCACCCCCCTCCCACCGCCGGCAGCCACCGCCCATTGCCACTATCCACCGCAGCCACCACCGTCGACCATCGCCACGCCCCACCACCGCCATAGCAAAACACCACCAAAGAAAAAACTCAAAATAAAAATTGAGTAATCAAACACCCAAAAAAAAACTCAAAATAAAAACTGGGTAATCAAACGCTCACTTATTTTTGTAAAAAAATAATAATAATGATGAACTGATTTTGATTTTGATTTTTTTGAAAACAGAAAACTAAAACTGAAAGTGTTGTCAAACAGAGCAAGTTGTTGTTACTAATTTCAACATTTTACATAATTTTGTCGTTAAATCTTAGCGACACTCGTTAAAAAGTACTACAAACAGAAACGACGCTTATAAGATAATGCCATCCAACATTTCTGGCACTTTCACCAAAATATCGCTAATTTATTGACATTTTCATGTAAGTGTTGCAAACTAAATTGAGTCATGAATCCCATAAGAGGTACTTTTAAGCGTTGCATATAAGTGTCACAAGTTAACTGTCGGCACGTACTGGAAGTGTTGGGAAATTCCCGACATAAGATTTTCACACATTTAGGAAAAACGTTAGTAAAGTGTCGAAAAACTTCTTCGTGGCACTTTTACTGTCATTGACGGAACTTTCAAGTGTCACCTAAACCCTTTTTCTAGGTGGTGCTTCTTGATTAAATTTAGATAAACCCTTTAGATCTGCTTCGCTAGCCTTTTAAATGCGTTTTTGGGTGCACAATAGAAAGATGCGTTTAATATCAGCATGTACACTTGATCTTGATTTTTGGGTGCAAACAACTCCCTCTATCTCACGAAAATTGATCATATGTTCTTTTTCGGCCTTCTTATAAAAATTGTTCGTTTTCAAATTAAGAAAGATTTTATAGGTACTTTTACATATTTATCATTTTTACACTTTTTTATTTTATTTCTTTTTTCACATTTAAATCTTCATCAACCAATTTTCTCTCGCATGGCTCACTTTCTTCTCACACTCTCTAAAGGTAGAATAAAATACGTACAATATATCACTTACATCTTTAATCTGCATGCAGAAAAAATTTGATCAAATTATGTAAGACAGAAAAAGTATATAAAACTTCTGGTGACGTGAGTTTTTCGTCAAGAGTTGTGTTCTTTTACTTACTGTCTGCTTTTGTGAGATAATGTCGATCATCAATTTAATTTTCAACAAACCAATGACCGCATCACCCAAAGTAGAGTTGTCAAACGTATCCATGAACAGTAGCGGCCAAGCACAAGTGGGCCTGGACCAGGCCTTCAGTTTCTGCGAAAAATGCCCGGAAACGACCACTTGTTTGAATTTTTTGCTTTTCTTTCTTCCACCCCTTTTCCAAAATTCCACTTTTACTTGTTATGTGTTAAGATTTTATTAATAAAGCTCACCAAGAAGAGTATGAAAATGTTTAACATCTAACAAATAAATATGTATATGCATACATACATATATATGTCTTATAATGAAATAAAAGGATAAAGATTAGGTTCGTTAAATCAAGGCCACAGCAGGCCCGATGAAGCCCGGCCCTTTGACATCTCTACCCAAAGCACTTTTATATTGGTGAAACATTAGCTGATACTTGTAGATGACCATCGTGAACTTCAAACATAGGTATCAATATGGGTTTTTAGACTAAAATGAAATTCAATCTACAAATCGCTATGCAGCTGGCAGTTTTTTGGTGTTTCCTTGTAATATGGTCAAGTTATTAACCATGTTGTGAATTCTTTTTCTTTTCATGTAGGCCCTAATTTCACCTTAAGCACAAAGTTGTGCAAGAAGCAAGATTACCTTGATTTGATAAAAATGATATGCTAGATGCCAAATCATCTCTTTGAATCCGTTATCCATGTTTTTATTCATTTTCGGAAGACTTTATCTATTTGCGCCTTTTATACTGCGTAAAATGTGCCAAACCAAACGTGTAAGTCCACCGGGCTGGGCATTGGATGAGTGTGTTCGCTATCGTGATCGACTTTGACTAATGAACGTTCATTACTCTATCAAATACTATGAGTTAATGAGCATCTCATTATTTTGTTTGCTGATCTTTGTGTTACTGTGAACGGTATAGTTCGGGGTCTTCTGTTTCTTGTGTTGATGCTACGTGTGCTGGTACTTACCACAGTTGCCTAACCTGCTTTTGTTACAAGTGCACTGAAGCCGCCAATATCACTCGATCCGGCTCTGATTCATGAAGTGGCGTCTTTTCTTATAATTTTTTTGACATTATATTGAATGTTCTTAACTAAAGCAGATTATGAACAAGGTGTGCAATGTGGGTTGGACTATGGGAGTGTACACTCGAGAGACCATGGCCAACTAGTCCTTTCATGCATGATTGCAGATACTTGATAGTGCGATCCATACTTCAATTATTTCAGTCTGCCTCCATTTATAATTACTCTGAGTGACTGCTCAGTTTGTTGAGTACGTTATGATGGATTTGTTGAACTGTACCATTAACATGTTTGTTCTACTTCATGCCTAAGCTGCGTACTGATATCACTTTAGTGATCCGATTGAGGGTGCACGTTTCAGATTTGAGTCTATCTTGGCTCAACTTGTCATCAAGTATTCAGTACTGTGAGTAGGTGGGGGCTATTTCACCCCTTTTCTAGCCAAGTCTTTTTTGGTCGGCTAAAGGTGTATTAGCCACAAATTCTAGGCTACAGGCGGAAAGGATGCAAATTAGTCTAAACCTTAAAAAAAGTTGCAACAGTTATAGGGTAGGAGGTCCATCAAATGTATCTCGATGCATCCCTATGAAATTCACTAATTATCGTTGAAAGGTAAAAAAATCATAGCAAACGTTGATATTGTTACTGTACATTACCCTAGTGAAAAACGATACGCATAAAGTGACAAATAAGAATGAAAACATTTGTATAACTCAACATCTAACAAAATGGAGGCAAAATGGAGGCGGGAACATCGCCTGGCAAATGTTTACACCATTATTAATTGTACACTATCCAAGTGGGAAAAGATATGCATATATAAATTGATAATTGAGGGCGGAAACATTTAATCAACTCAACATCTAACAAAGTGGAGGCAGGACCATCGCCTCCAACTCAATATCTAGATTGTACAACAATGAGAGCTACCCAACATGCACGGTAGTAAAAGTAATGTAATGATACAGAGTAAGAGGTACAGTCTCTTTTAAATATTTTTCACTTTTTTTTGGTACATTAACGGCAACCTTAAGATTCTGATCCAACCAGCACGGAGTATTGCGCTCCAGAAACTACAAGGCCACCACATATATTTGAGCCTCCGATTCCCACACCTATGTCGGGGCCAAAACGCACACAAAACTCTTATGTGGAACACATGCAGAGTCAAGAAGGCCATCTGTTTGCCCCCAACAAAAAGCAAAGGGCAAGGAACTCGAACCTAGGTGGTATACATGGATTTAGATCCTAAAATCCGTTGAACTAACTCCTTGTTGGTTTTTTTTTTTGTTTTATCAGTGCAACCAAGCAAATATCTCGCAAGAAGTATATATTGAAATAAGAACATAGAGTAGAACAAACGTGTTTATCATAGCGTGATCAAGCACTAGAGGCTCGAGATTTCCATGATAAGATAATCTTGCCCCCACTATAATGTGTTTGGGTGCGAAGCAACCTAATCAAACATAAAGGAAAACTATTGCAGCAGTTTTGGACGATTGCGGATGTACTCATCTAGCAATCACAAAGGTTCTACTTTTTTTAATAAACTTTTTTCTTATCCATGTAATCAATCAGCAAAACTTGTACTAATTGATCATTTGATCCTTATGCAGTGTGTGTGTGTGTGTGTGTTGGGTTTGAGGGCCTTGGTGGTGATATATGTAATCTTGACTGCATTACTTGGCAATCATCTTTGGATCAAGTGGCTGCTAGAGGTTTTCTTCCTTTACTATGTGGAGTCACTTTTCACTCTTTTGGCAAAAGGGGAAAAGCTTATGAAATACAAAGGCAACAGATATAGGATGATGATCTATTGATCTTTTAAGAAAAAAATAGAGATTTTTTTAAGGAAAAAGACTTTGAATCTTTAACTTAACACACGATAATCTCTCTCTAATAGAAGATTAATACCGCCTCGATAAAGAATAAAAAAAGGACATCACAACTTCAGTACTTGATTGAAAAATACGATATGCATGCGTTGTTAATGTGTCTGCCGGTGTTTGGTGAGTGTTGGGGGGCTGAAGGTGCCGAGATGGGTCGTGACATGGAATCCATCCTTGCTACTCGCTACTAAAAAAAATTACAAATTAAGCCGTGGCAAGGAATGGGTGTCAGGGTGTGAATCTGCATGCATATGTCTATGGGTCTTTGTGTGTGCGTGCGTGCGTGCGTTCGTGCTTCTACGTCTCTTTGTGTGGGTGTGTGTGGTTACACGAGATACGGGTGAACCATGATGGAAATGGTCATGCAAACAGGGGCGACCGTGGGTGGTGGGGATGGAAGCCTTGGCTCAGGCTGTTGTGGTGTTAATTTAGAGGATGTTTGGGATTGATTATGAGATGGTCAAACATGATTTAATCTAGATTAAATCAGGTTTGTGGGTGTTTGACAAAAGAGATTAAGAGATTTAATTCATCTCTAAAAGTTAAAAACTAGTTTAATCCATAATCCTCAAAAGTGAGGATCATAATCAGGTTTGACTTTCTAATTTATCATCCTATCCTCATATTTTTTTTACAAAAAGACATCTCATACCCCTTATTTAATTAGATAGTTTTTTAAATTTATCTCTTCTCCTACGGCTAAAACACACAGAGATACATCCGCCCTCTTCCTCCACACCATTTCTGTAAGTTTTTATATCTTCTTATCTTATAATCTTTTCGTTTATTTTATAGTTATTTACGAATAAAATTTATGTTAACGTTGTTTGGATATTAGAAAATTATTTATTGAGTATCTTCTATGGTCATTTTGTCACAGTAAAACTGATTTAAGTACTTTTTATCCAAACACTTTTTATAAATTTAATCTAGTTTACAACTACATTTGTCAAATAACAAACTGATTCTGATTAAATCAGATTTTGAAAACTAATTAAGATTTAAGCTGAATCTGCTTTTTTTAATCAATCTCAAACGGGCTCTTAGGCTTAATTGAATTACTAAGGTGAAGATGGTAGGGGTAATTTTTGGACTTTCAAAATATTTTACGTCAAAATAGATGGAAAAATAAGGTGAGGAGTTTACAATATATTCAGCAAAATATGAAGGGAATCAGTGTAATTTTTCAAGAAAACAACAATAGCAAGTGCATTAAAACCAAAAACTCAATGATACGTATTCTAATTCAGACTTTCTTTTATTTGCCATTATATGTCCGTTGTCGCACAGACTTTGGCTACCAGCATCACAAACAAAGCTGACATCCGTTACAGTCGTCGTTCAATTCAAAGAACCTTACCACGGGTCAAAATCCCACAGAAGAAGAAACATGGAAAGGCATCTACATCATCGTAGAATCAATGATTAATCTCTGACAATGTGCTCGTACGTGGCTTTTATAAGTAGACTAGAATAAGCATGCCATGGAGGCAAAGACAACGAGATAGCTTAAAGCCGCCCACCAAAGAAAAGCCCCCTTTCATGCGCGTACAAAGCGAGTCAATAAAAGCAAGCTTCCAAACAGCAGTGAGGAATAACAAGATTCTAAAGTCAATCCAAGAGACACCCTTCTTTCTCTGTACGTTCAGTTTTTGGATTCTCAACCCAAATTTCTACACAGAGAGAGAGAGTTTTGGTGGCCGTACATCATGAACCAGAAAGCCAGCATCTCCAAGGAGCTTAATGCTAAACACAGAAAGGTTGGTTGCCTCTGCTGTTTATGAACTCGTACACTTGTTAGATTTTGCTTAGAAATTTTGATCACGTAAAATTTGATATGAGTTTGTCTTGGGTTTATGTTTAATTCTTTTGATGATCAATTCTTTCATTTTTGTCATAATTTTAGTCTTACTTTCAAGTTTTGAGTTTGATACTCCAGAATTTGTCTTGCATAACTAGAATACTCATTAACATTATATCATTGGTTAGGCATCCTTATTACTGTTCTTTCTTGAACCGTGGAAATAAGGCAAAGCTTGAACCCATGTCCCTTTCTTCTGATTGCAAGTAGAATTCTGAACAAGCCTGGGTTATCATTTAATCCTACCTGTAGAATCATGAACAAGCATGTGTTTCTGCTTACTCTGTGATGTATGGTTTGCAATTACCTCTTTATTTGTGTTTTTCATTTCATAGTTCTGTCTTGTTTTGGGCAAATAAGTGATTAGAACGCTTAATTGGCGAAAAATATGTTTTTGGATCGTTGCCTTGATTGGGGGTTCTCGCAAAATTTCTAAGAGGAAAGAGTAACAAATTGTCTTTGCTGATTGTTTATCCTTGTATGGGTAGTTAGTAGCTCTCTGAATTTCGACACAAGACTACACTCAGAAAAACTTTTTATTTTCGAAATAACTAATACAAAGATTATCTCAGGGCCAATTAGTTTCTGAATTAATAATGTCAAAGAACAATTTAAGTGCTTGTCTGATGGTAGGAAGAAAACCAAGTGCTTATTAGTTGCAAGTTATTCTTATCATAGCTGTCATAAGTGTGTGGTTATGCCAGGATGTCTGCATCAGGTCCACCTTGTGAGTTGTTACTCCTCTAGAATAGAAGTTGCGAAAGGTATGCATTAAGGACAACTAATTGTTGGACAGTTGCAAAATTAGCTCTATCCGCTCCAAGCATATACATTTTGCTTTATACGTAAGATACGAAGCTCAAGTTGCGAAAACTTAATTTTATGCATTTGCAATTGTTCAGCCTATAATCAAATGGGCGAACATGATAAAAACCATACTCTTGTTTATATGTTTCTCCTTATGTGGTTGTTCGGAATATTTGCTATTATGAACGCAAAAGTCAAAATATTGGCATCAAATTTTTGTGTATGACTTGCGTCTACGACTTAATTATAGTATGTTGGCTTCTTGAATTGTCTTTCTTACTCCTATCAACTTAACTAGAATGTACAACTTGCCTCTCTTTCTCCGGTTGAGATCATTATTGCATGATATTTCAAACTTGTTCATTGGCAAAAGAAGTGAGATAGTCAATCTATGTGTTTGTGATCCTTTCAAGGAAAGAATGAGGATTGAGTTGTGTTTGCATGCAATTTGATAGTGATTTAATAATCAAAGGGATATTATCACGAAAATATATTAGGACAATACTATTTCATAGAATTAACAAACAAAATATAATTTGATTAGGTTTTTTCACCTGCGAGTTTTAACTCAAATATCACTTTGTCATAGACTTTCAAGTAAATCCAGATGATTTTAGGCCTTATCTTGGTTGTATTTCAATGGAAGAAGGTTAGTAAGAAACGAGCGGCTCAGTGAGCAAAAATAGGCATCATAGCTACAGATGGAGTCTGACAAGGTATAATGTTGAATTTTGTTGGAGGTATTGATTCCAATGTCGTTAGTGTGGCCTCTTCCATGAAGGTCTGATTGGAAAGGATGAATATCTAGAAGCTCCTCAAAGTAGAATTAACTTGCGTGCTTCTGATAGATCTGAAAATTGTTAAAAAATGACTAAGCTGAAAGACTATCCCAAAGATTGTGTTACATGGCTTTGACTCCATAATTTGAGGCAAAGCCGTAGTTTAGTTGAACTTAAAAACCATTTTCTTCCTTAATGTAAAGCAATTAATTGTGATTGGGTATCTTTGTTGGCAGATACTTGAGGGACTACTAAAATTACCGCAGAACAGGGAATGTGCTGACTGCAAAAGCAAGTAGGTACCTAGGAGAGTCAATTCAGTGGTTTATAACCGAAAAAGGCAAATTGTTTGTTCACATAGTAAAGATACGATTCAAATAAATTTCTGGTCTTTTCTGTGAGTCTATTTGACAATTGGAGTTTGACTTCTTTGCAATGCAGAGCTCCAAGATGGGCTAGCGTGAATCTGGGAATCTTCATTTGCATTCAATGCTCGGGCATTCATAGAAGTCTTGGAGTTCATATATCGAAGGTCCCTTTTGCTTCCTCCTTTACTATAGCGTGCATCTTACTCATAAAATTCCTTTTATGATGTAATGTAAAAAGTCTGTTTGTAGGCTGTAGCTGCATGCATAGACATAAAAGTGTCATTTTTACCAATTTTTCTTATCGATTAGAGCTTTAGTTACCATCACATGTTCAGTTTCGTCCCCGCAACATGCCTATTCATATTGATAATGATGTTGCTGCAGGTGAGGTCTGCTACACTGGACACTTGGCTTCCAGATCAAATTGCATCTATGCAATGTGAGCAGCTGTCTTTACTCCTGCTGCTGCTTCTCTGATCTATGCTGACATGAAATTGAAGTTTGTACTGTTTGTTCTTGCAGCCATGGGAAACGAGAGATCAAATGGCTATTGGGAAGCTGAGCTGCCTCCCAGTTATGATAGAGTTGGGATTGAGAATTTCATTCGTGCAAAGTATGGTATTGTTGAATAATTGGTACTAATACGAAAAAAAAAATCATTAGAATAGTTGATCTTACCTTAATTCTTTGCTGATGCTCCATACCTTACTTTTCTGAACCTATTAGGTATGTAGACAAGAGATGGATTTCTAGGGATGGGAAAGCAAAATCACCTTCGAATGTAGGAGGAGAAAAGGTTCCAGATTATAAACAGAGACCTAAGATTCGTGATGGCATCGGGTATGCTAGCAGTACTGAACGTTTCCCTGATGAGGGAAGACGCTCTCAGCTGAACAATACAAACAGTAGTGTTCCTGCTCCAAAAAGTAGTAATCCTCGAGTGTCTGAGCAGGTAAATATACTTCACTGATTAAGACTTCTCTGCTTGACTGACTGCATCTTCATTCTCCCCATTTTTGCTTTCGTATTAGCTTTGGTGTATAATTGGTTACCTCTCTACTATACTAGTTATTCAGAACAATCTTGTTTCCTTTCCCTGCAATTTTCCGCCCCTGTTAAGTTCTTCCTTAAAGTTGGCAACAAACTGGATCTGTTGTCATATTGTTGTTTGCTTCTTTTAGATATTTTCCTCAGCATAAGCATATACTTTGTTTGTGGTGCGTATTCCGCACCTGGGAATGTGATGGCTTGTTGATTAGTTGAAAATGGCAATTTTGGTGGGAATAAGAAAATGCCAATTAGGAATATAGATGATCTCTCATATTGGTTTTCTCAAGGCTGTGTTACGCCTGGGCAGCCAAAAAATAAGGACATTATACATGATGAGAACCCCCCCCCCCCCCACCCACCCACCGACCCCACCACCCACCCAACCCCCACCCAAAAAAAAAAAAAAAAAAAGACCCTGATGGCTCTCAATCTCTCATATTGGTTTCAATCAGTGCTCTAGTTTCCTTTACGTGACTCTAAGGATGGTAATGTTAGGGGCCATATCATATATTGACATGATGCATTCAGGTGACTCCTCATCCAGGAAAAAAAGATGTCCAGAAATCGGAACCAACTCCGAAGGCTGAATTGGTAAAGAGGGAGTCTAATTCCACCCTAGTTGTCTCAGCATCAAAGGTTGAGTCCGTCCCGGTCATCTCAGCACCCAAGGTTGATTATGCTGCTGATCTTTTTAACTTGCTCTGCGTGGATGATCATAAAGAAGATGGCTCCAGAATATCTGCTGATAATGGATGGGCAGGACCCCATTGTATGTTCATCTTCCTGATAACTAAATCTGTGTGCCTGAGAACCTATGTCTACTTCAATGTCCATTTTCTTAATGCCCACAACATAAATAGATCTGTAAATTTTTAAACTATTTTAGTACTGACTTTATGTTTTGAAACTTACAGCTGCTACTGCACCATCAAAGTCAGACAATTGCATTTCCTTAAGAGGGGCTGAAAGCAAGAACCAAATCGATCCTCATATTGAGGATCTATTTGAAGGCTTAGAGTGGGTACAGTCCCATCCACAGAAACCCCCTACAGATGTGAAGATTGACATAATGAACCTTTTTGAGAAGGTATGAGGCAAAACATGATCCAATTGCATTGAACAACTTCTGCTAGTCTGTTTGAAAAGTATCTGGTCAAACAGGATTTTAATATATCATCACTTTCTCAAGATACCGCTTTTTTGTGGTGTTGCCTTAAAGCTTCAACCAAAGTTCATCTCAAGGGCAACCTGATGGTGAAGCACCTGAATTCTTGTAGATGTTACTTTGTATCATAATATATACTCAAATGCAGAATGCCAAAAAGGTTTCAGAGTCTTTTGTGGTTGTACTGGGGACTGTTTCTCTCCTTATTTCTTTTGAAACTCGTGCAGTCTAGTATGGTGTCGCCATTTGCTGTCCATCAACAACAACTAGCAATGGTAGCTCAACAACGGTCTTTTCTCACGGCTGCAACAGCAAAACATTCTGGTGCGCCCCAAACAGTTCCTGCAAATTGGAACGGAGTTGGCTTCAACGGTATGTACATACCTGCTCAGAATTGGGGAAGCATTGGCAATCAAGGTCATGGAACCATGAAAGTAGCTGAGCAACAAAAACTTATGCAGGTTGAGCCCGTGAAAAGAACACGTGAATCTTCTCTCATATCTAGTTCCTTTTTCTTATCTGTGTCGTTGTCTTCTGTGCTAGATGGGAAACATGATACCTTTACAACCTATTGGTAGCTCGGCTCCTTATCCAACATCCAGGTACACACCGTGTGCTTCTTTTAACAGCTTTACTGGAACCAAGCCTACTGGTTGGAGGGGATTTAGCATTTAACTACTTTAGATAAGCGCATTTTAAGTTCAGTAGATAGCTCGAATTGATCCTTGACTTCATGGAAATCACGTAAAAGAAAATTGTCAATAGCTATTTCCTGTGGGGCAGATACCATGGTTGATGCTATTAGTTGTCTAGAGATTGCTTCAGGCATCCATTACTTATCACGATAATGTACGATTTACGTTGTCCGGCCTTTTTCCTTTGGGAGTGCCCATGATATCAGCCTGTTAAACTAAGCCATAAGTTCCGTTACTGTTCATATCGTTATCCTTACTGTCCTCATCATTTCCTGTTGCAGCATGTACGCTACAAGGCCGGTAGCTACAATCAGTGGCCGCACAGCTGTAGCAGCAAGTAGGCCTCTCTCGTCTTCTCCAGCAACACCCGTAATTCCAACTCAATTGGGAGGGGATTACGACTTCTCATCATTAATGCAAGGAAAGTTCACTAGATGGTGAGCCTAGCCACGGGTGCACGGGTGACAGTTCTTTTCTTTCAAAAAGTAGAATCCCAAAAAAGATCGAGGTAAAAATTCATACAAAAGGTGCTCATATATACCTGAAAAATGTAAGTTCTGTTAAGGGGTGAAATGTAGGTCATTATGCGGATAGCTATTTCATTTGTTCAACATGGGTTAGTCATTAGTGGAATAAAATTAGCCCAAATTATTTCAATCGACTGCCATTTCATCTTCATCTCCATCTTCCGGGGGAGGAACTCCATTGCAGTTTGTTAGAAGAAAAAATCTCTTGTAGTGGCAGAGGACGACCACTCCAGAGAATATCAAGAACTGGGGGGACAATGAGTCTCAAAATGATGCTTATGCACCAAAAATGAGTATACTTTAACTATTTCATCAGCAGAAAACCAGAAGGGATGATCCCAGAGAATTGATCAATGATCAATGGCTGCAACCATGGCATATATAGCCAATAGAGCTACCTAAACCCTACGATATACTTCCTCCATATGTGAGTGATTAGAGGTCATTTGAAGGCCAGTTATTACTCCATAAAGAAACATCATTGCTGCCGTGAGGAACGGTCACTTTTTAAAAGTTCTCTTCTTTGATTCTAAAGACTAAATCTTTCTCTCCAAACTTCATGCCTTTTCCATCTTAGTACCTGCTTGCTTTGAAGCTGGAGCAGACCATAGGAATCCCGTCAAGAAATGCGTTTGGCCTATGCATGTCTAAGAACAAGTTAGAGAGCACGCTGATCTATATTTGTATCCTTCGTACTCATTCATACCTCATTTATTTTCCGTACCTCGCATACAATATGGCGGAGCCAAGATTTTGTTTTGCAGGACCGAAGTGGCAATGTTATTTTCATTCTCTTATATGATTTTCTCTCTTTTTTTCCGTTAAACAATACATTTACCCAATAGTTCTTAGCAAAAGTAAGGCGATGTAATAAAATAGAAGGGGGTAAGAATATCTCCCTATCTACTACCCAGTATTTGTGAAAGATAATAACGGGATCTTTATACAGATATAAGCCGAAACAATTAGCACAATACATGAAACACGTGGTACAACACAAGACTTGATTAAGATTTGAGAATTTTCTTAAAAGACCAAGGATTACCTTTATCCCAAGGTAAATTTGTTTCCGCAGGAAAAACGTATAAGGGTTGTCATTGAGAAATGAGGTGGAGATAAGAGAAATTTAGGGCCCGTACGTTTACCTTATTTCGTTTTTGTATTTAGCAATGATGATAAAAAAAGATGCCTTTTTCGTGTACTTTTATATTTTTTCAATTCTGTTTTGGATACAAATATCCAAACAGTACCCCAAAATCATGAAAACAGCCTAAGGCTGTTTTCACCTTTTTCCAAAAAATGAACTCAATGTCAGAAAAAAAAAAAAAAAAGCAAAAAAGTCCAGAAGCTGCTCCCTCCCACTCTCTCCTCCCTTGCACCACCGTACACCACCGCATTTGTCCAGATCCATCATGAAACCACCGCAAAGAAAGGCTCCACGGCCACCATGCCCACCACTCAACACTCAAACCTCATATCCTCCCTAGCACCACCCGCGTTTATCTATCACTGAACCACCACACTGAATCACACTACAGCCACCATGCCCACCACTCAAACCTCATCTCTTCCGGCCATTTCGTCACCACACAGCCACCATAACCACTACATCACACAACCACCATAAACCACCCTCCAATTGCAACCCACGATGGCCGATCTAACCACCGTAACCATTTCAAACAAAAAAAAAACAAAGAGAGAGGTTTGGTAGGTGAAGAGCCTCGACGTCTCTGTGTATTCTTTGCGGAATCTATGAAATACCGTCCATCTTGAAGAGATCTGGTAGGCGAAGAGCCTCGATCTGGTAGGTGAAGCCCGAGCATTCATCGATTGGAATCCATCTAGCAGTCATCCTGAAGCCCGTCTGGCAGTCGTCCATCTTGAAGCTCAGGCATTCATCGATTGGAATTCATGTGCAAGGCGGCGGTAGATGGGGAAGATCGTCGGAAAAGGGGCGGCAGTAGACCGGTGACGGTAGATCTCGTTGGAAAGGGCAGAGAGTGGAAAGGGCAGAGTATGGAGGGGGAGGCGGGGGACTTTGTCAGAAATGTAGGGTAGAAAAATGAAAATAAAAATGATATAAGTACACAAATTCGACAAAAAAAGTAGCTAAAATGAATTGTGAAAATAATAAAAGTACAACAAAGAATTTTCTATCTGAATACTAAAATCTTGAAAATAAAAATAGAATACAAAACTCGAAAAAGAATTATGTAAGCGTACGGGACCCTTAGTGTGTGAATCTCAACATTTTTCATCAAGATTTTAAGCACTAAGTGTGATTACGTCATGGGAAAATCACTTCACTCGCTCACTAAAAATATGATGAGGGATCTTCCGCTTTTGACCGAAAGCAGGTCTCAAATTTGGAACCTATCGTACTTTAAATAGCAAAATTGAAGCTCATGCCGTGTCACTTGTTTAGAAGATCTTAATCCAGATCAGTGTACATCAGATTTGAACATTGCTTAGTGTGTGAATCTGATGGTGATTACGTATACTTCCTCAACTAAAATCTTCAGAAAGTCTCATTTTATCACTTTAAATAGCAAAATTGAAGCTCATGCCGTGTCACTTGTTTAGAATTAATCCAGATCAATTCAGATTTGAACATTTAAAAATGCATACTAAATCCAGTTCATACAAAGTTTACAGATAATTGTGTTAAACAAATAACAATATCATTCGATTCATTCGATAAACAAGCCAGGCCGAAGGAAGTCAAACCGCGCTCTCCCTCAGCTGACTCGCAGCCATGATGGCTGATCAAGACCCCCGACACATGCACGGGAATATGCTGATAACGACTTGAATAGATTCTCGCATGGAGCCGTCATTTGCAGATTCTGGGTGGACACGTGGCAGCACTTTAAGGAAAAGCCGGTGAGGAGAGTTACCAAGAAAGATCCGAAACAAACAAAAAAATGGAAGTTACAACTTCCATGTTTGACTTGCACCGTGTTAACACCACCGTCCTATCCTATCCTATCCTATGTTTCTTCCAACTGTTTTCTAACAGAAAGTGTTCCCTTTTGTTGTTTAGACACACACACTCAGTGTGTCTATATACACACATAGCGGAACTAGTCACTTGTCGTCGCTATAATTTAACTTATCAACAAATTCTAGCCGTTCACTCAGTCGATGTGAGAAGCCGAAATCACTTTTTTTTTAAGTGTCTTCATCGTCCGTTACATAATGGAACAGACTCTATGTGGAAGGTGAGTCAATGTCAACTACATTATGTTGCGGAGTAATGTAATAGATGATGACTTACCGTCGGTAATATAATGTTTCAGACGACGACTTCACTTAAAAGAACAGCAGATCTGAGTCGTCCACATAAAAAGTATAGACAGTTAGATCGCCCTAACATATTTAACTTAAGCTGACAGGACTGTCATTTTAGTCGAGTTACAACATGCTTATAAAATATAAGAAAATGAACATACATATGCGAGTAACATCTCGATGGACAAACTGGTAAGGTAATTAACTTAAAGTACCCAAAAAAAATGTAACACCATATAAAAAAGTAACAAACAAACAAGATCACCACCAACAAAAAGTCTTTCTAAGATTAGTAGTCTTTCTTCCCTCACCCCTTTTTAAGGTTTGTATATTATGTGGCATTTGTGCAAGAAATAGCCAAATAGGATCCTTCACAGGGGATTCGATGGTCATAGTAGGGTTTGAAAATTAGTACCCAGCTGCCCCATATAGAAACATGGGAGCCAACTTCACCCCCCTTGGTGGGACCCATGTGTTTTCCATAACTTGCCACCCAAGGCCCCAAACGATGAAAAATTCAATGCTCGGACTCCTTTTGTCCTCCAACCGAATATCTGAAGTTTATAATGTGCATGGATATAGGACTTTTCGAGATGGGGAGAGGTGGGCAGAATGTTACACATAGGGGTGACTATAATTCGATTTGAAGTTAAATTGCAAATTGAATTGTCAGCTTTTTATTTGAAAATTTTTAGACCGAATCAACCAAATGCACATCGAATTGGACGGTTCAATTTAGTCAATTTAAACGGTTCGATTTCAATTGATTAGCGTTGATTTGAAAAGGTTGTCCATTAATTTGCACAACTGCATAAAGTTAAAGTTTTATTTTATATGAATTGTACGTAATCTTGTTACGTTGAATATCTAAGTATTCGCATTACCATAAGATATAAATATCATTTCAGATGCATTTATTATAATTAAAACTCATCAATTAGGCCTTTATCACTGCTGAACGAGAAAAAAGAGTAAATATACAAGAGATATAGATTACTAGACTTTTGTGTTATAACTGCTTTCAGTTTTTATTTTTAATTTTAATTCATGAGGTTTTGTTTATTTGAATTTTCTTAGTACCATGTACGTGAAACTTATCAATGAATATTACTAAAGATAAATAAATATGTAATAGGACCGGTTTCAAGAAAGTGAATAATGAACTAAGTCGAACTGAAGCCAGTATGAAATATGTCAAATCGAACCGTTAACATTTGTGAACGGTTCAGATTGAATTTTTCTGTTCGATTGGCTTGAGTGGTCGAAATTGCTTTAAACACTTTAACGCTCGTGACCCCTAATTACAAGAAAAAAAAAATACTTTGTGGTCTTGAACCATTCATTTGGAAAGACGGGGATCGATGTAATTACGTAAAAGTTGACATAAATTTCTAGACAAAGGTGATAATTAAGTTTTTATGATATCCAACGGGTGATCGATCTGAGATGATAGGTGTTGAACGAAGTGGGTGCAATGGTCTAGCTAGAACTATGAAAAGTTCTTACTGTGCTATTGCGTGACTACTTGGTCATATTACAAAGCAAAAGCAATGTATAACAAAGCCAAAGCAGACTTTGCCGGCGAGTTATTTCCTCACAATCAGTCGGTGGTCAGCCCCATCTAGATTGCATTGATAAAGTGAGTAAAATGAAGATAAAATACACAAAAATTAGTAAAATATATCGCACGCATATGGGAACAATATGGCACTTGTTAAATTTCTGTGCTTGGCAATTCTTCTTTTATACCAACTAAATTATTATATTCTCAAAATGAATAAGTTGATTGAGCTCATCACATAACAAATGTGACCTACTTTGTCAAAGTCCTGAGATGTGCAAGGTCAGCTGGGGTTTTAAACTGAGTCGAGCTACTCCGGTTCGGTCCAGTTCTTGTCCGTTTGATAAGAAACTTAATTTCTGGTAGCTTGAACATTTTTTTTTTGAGTCAGCCTTTCGAGGAGCCTAGATAAGCAAGTACATATAAAGCTCTAACTCATTTAAGATCAACTTGAAAATAGACCAGTTATTATAATATGAAGTTTGACAACTTAAATGAACAAACTTGCGCTCAAGTCGCTCAGCTCGTCTAGAATCGCGCACAATTTGAATATACTGTATATATTATGTAATTTAGATTATGGATCAACGAGTTATCCATCCATGCAGAAGATTCGTGATGGACGGTGATGAATTCTGACTGAACACAGACTTGGGACTTTGACTTGGAAGTTGGATTTGGATACCTAGTCCATTTCTTTATTCCTAAGGGATTGAAAGCCATGGCTCCATTTTCAGATACAAACTCATTCATACCGACCGGTAAAGTTGAGAAGTAAAGAGCAAGGCAGTAGACCAACTGCCATTAATTCTTTGATCGGACCCATTCGTTATCCAGAAACATCATTGAAGACCTGATAAAGTTGATTGAGCCCTCTAGACAAGCTATGGTGTTGCATTATCCGAAAGATTAGCCACAGAGATGAACTTTACGTTTAACGTTTGCAACAATGACATGTTATCATAAGTTACTCTTACATGCCCAAATTTATATTAGGCGGTGATCAGCCGTATCAATACTCAGGGACAGATCTAGAAAGGTATAAAAAATTGATGACTAACATAAAATAATCGCTCAAATTAACTACTAATCATTTAATTTTACTTCTCATAATGATTTATTTAACTTGATAAGGTTAGTTGAGAATAAAATACTAAATTTGGATGAAGAAGCTTAACTCTTACTTAATAGATGTATTACTAATGTGATCATCAACTATACGAGTACAATAGTCACGTATAGGTTAACATATTATAACAATTTAAACTTAAAAAAATAATAACATTAATAAAATAATAAAAATAGAGTAAAAGAATGAAAAAGAAGAAGACTATAACGACCGTGACATAAAGAGTAAAAAACACAACAAAACGAAATCCTAATTATTGAATATTACGAAATAATGGCATTTGTGTAAATATTAAAAAAAATTCCAAAAGTTTGTGTAAATTATTAAAAAATAATGGTACATGAACAAAAGTTAGGTGGAGAAATGCCAGAATGATCACACAAAAGTCCTTTGCCACCATCCTTTGATCGGACGCATTCGTTATCCAAAGTTCTCGCCACCTTACTCCTAACTGTGCACATAGCTGTTCAACTCTCATTCTAACCTTGGGTTGAGAACCTCGTAAAGTTGATTGAGCCCTCTACTCAAGCTATGGCCTTTTATTGTTGCATTATCCAAATAATTAGCCACAGGGATAATCTTTAGATTTAGCGGCCATAACAAAGACATGTTGTCATTAGTAACTCTTTCATGCCCAAATTTAGGCGGTGAGCATGTTATCATCAGTTATTATTACATGCACAAATTTAGGCGGTGATCGGAAGCTGATTTCGTCACTACTAATATCTTCTTTATAAGTTAATATTTCGTCAGCTTTAGCGGTAGCAGAAAGTCTCATTGGAATATGTTGTACATACGGGTTGACTCATAAATGGTAACAATTGAACCTCTATATCACAAAAACTTAGACCCGACTAAAAGATAACGATACGTAGAAGGTAGACGCCTCTCATGTATGTTTTTTTTTACGGTGAAACGAAAGTATTTACAAATCAAGTGCACAAACGCTTGCAAAATGATTACTCGTTCTTCTTCTTACTCTAATTTGATTTGTCAAACATTATTTCTTTGATCCGTAAATTTTGTATTGCTTGCAAAATGATTACTCGTTCTTCTTCTTACTTAATTTGATTTGTCAAACATTATTTCTTTGATCCGTAAATTTTGTATTGGTTCAATTTAATATAATCGTATCCTAAAATTTCTTAAAATGATGGCACAAAACATCAGGAAATGAATTGGCTATCAAGATCACTGTTTGTTCTATGCGGCCCTCGTGCTATAATGTGGGTCACATCATAGTTATGAATACCGTACCGGAGTGCATACCGTTTTCTTTACGAAACGGTACGTACCGGTACCGGTACCGTCTCGGTACCGTCTCAAGATTTTTATCAACAATATTTATTTGTATTATTTATTCACTGACGAACTAACAATACATACATATATATTTTTACTTACAACTCCTCTAAAATAAATTATTTATCTTATAGAGCTTGATTTATCATAATTTTTAAATAAGCTAGTTTGTTAAATATTAATATTTTTTGGTTTAAGAATAAGTTATTTTCGTGTGTGTTCATGTGTGTGCGCGAGCGGGTGTGTGTAAGGTAGTACATCATATAGATGAAAGAATATGATCAAAGTTTACAAGTATGAAGTAATCAAAGATAAGTGAATATTGAAAACTTATCAGGAATAATTATGCAAATTGTAATAACTTTTATGAGCAGGAGGTTACAGAGGTTTTGATTAGTATAATAAAACTTAGAGTGTCTTTATATTTAGTCTTTATATGATCAATTTACAAAATTTTTAATAAAATTTGTTACTTTTACATTTTTTAAAGGAATCGGTACAAAACACAATATCTTGGCCGGTAAGCAGTTTTCGGCCGGTGCAACCGGTACCGAATGATATTTTGACCGATATAAAATTTAAGGATACCGTATCAATAAAAAGTAAAAACGGTATGTACCGGCCAGTACATTGATATCGGTACGGTATTGATAACTATGGGTCACATATCTACACTAACGTCACACCTTCGCTCCAAAGATTATAAATTGAGAACAAAGGAATATTGTATTATGAAATTTAAAAAGTAAGTGGTCGTTTGGGGTGATTTCAAAAAGGATACGTTTTCTTTATGGTCTTAAAATATAGAATATATTGTATTATAAGAAATTAGTAAGTGCCTTAGGGCACGTCACTAGCCAATCATTTAAAAGAGAGATAAAGTTGCTTTGGGTTCAACACGATCTAGCAAAGAATGAGAAATAAGCATATACCCCGATTAATGGGAAGGATGGAGGATGAGAGATTCGTCGCAACTTTAGCAGTGAAAAACTTTTTTCCTATTATTTTTTGGAAAAAGTTTACTGTGTTTAGTATATCTCTTACTTTCAGAATACCGTAAATCCCATAATTCACTTTTTCAGTTTTACGACTACGATTACGTTTTTCCTCAATATTTTATTAACTTTTTTGTCTACCTTCTTTTAGTGATCAAAGAAATTAGAGATACGCTAAATAAGTCAATATTGATCTGGATTTCATTTTTTTAATGATGATCAAAGGATGTAGAAATATGCTATTAATCCTAGATTCTTTTTTCTTTTCGGGCGATGTATGATTTAATTTGTGTTTTGTAATAATTCTATAGTATTTCTCAATTGACTTCGGGTTATTAAATCAACTCTATATTTCATGTACAAATAGTAGGGTAACACGAGAACGGTGTATATCAGACCTCCAATCACTTTCACTATTTTTTATTTTTTTTTGGCCAACGAGCTTTGATAATCAACCCTATACGTGTGTACACTCTGTGTAGCATGACCTGACCTTGCTTGTGGTCTCAATTGACTAGCCCAGCATTTCCAATCGACAAATCACGACCGCATATGACAAGGCAGCTGCAAAGAACTATTTGAACGTCACATTATTTGGCTAAGCCTATCATGTTTTAGAAGAAAATATAAGTGTTCAAAGAACATGGATCAGTGTTGTCCCTTGTCCCAGAGCATGATGTGAGTTGAGTGTGTACGTGTGTACGTGTGTGTGTGTGTGTGTGAGAGAGAGAGAGAGAGTGTCCCAAGTTTGTCAAAATTTTTTAGGTTGGATAACGCTCCCGCTATAATCACTGCTCTTGTTCTGCACTCTCGCAATTTTTTTTTTGGTCAAGTAGTATGCCTCAATGTTGCTCGTTTTTGCCTCTCACTTTAGCTCTCGCTCCCGCTAAATGAACTGATGATGAATTATATTGACCCTTCCTCTTGTTATTTCTGAAAAGAAGAATACCTTCTCTAAAAGAAATTTTATAGACAAAAAAAGGTTGTGAAAGGAGCATCAATCTAGACATTCCCGTGTATACAAGTATGTTTACATATTTACACAAATACAGACATACATCCACCGATTGAATCCTTATATTAGTGATGATTTATTAGGGTTTAAAATCCTAAAGTACCATTACCTGGCTTGTTTTCCACCTCAACGGTGACATTTTCACCACCAATAATTTAAACATATATTGGAAAAAAAAAATTGAAGAGCTCTTCAAGCCATCAGAAGTTAAAGCCCAAAGAAATAGTGGGTAGAAGAGAGAGTGCATTCAGTTCTCGACAGTTTAATGTAAACTTTGAATAAGTTTCTCAATTAAAACACGTTATCCTTCATCAAAAGTTAGATTCTTAATCAAAGATTCATAGTAAGTAATAAAACCTTTTATCAAATTTACTTTGAGACGACAAATTCAAACGTCTGTGACATCCAGATCGTCGATCCTAATTTTGGAATGAGATTGCGATCAAAATAGTTTGAAGCGTACTCATCCTCGATGATTCTTTTTTTTTAGAAGAAAGAGGTTGACCATTTGTGAATTGTGGCCGAGGTTTGACTGCAGGCCCCTCCAACAAATAGTCAATATCAAACAGCTCACAGTTCATACTTTCCAACAACAGTGCAATTACTTTTTAATACTTTAAACTGCAAAAAAGGAGGTATGTCTTTGTCAAAAGTTGGTGGTCGGCTGTGGGTGCACCCACCAAGCTACTGCTGCCCATTTGAGGCTCCCCCACAGCCGGTGGACCAGCGCTTCAAGATCACTGTACAAGCTCCGTGCCTAACGGTCATGTGACCGTTTATGTGTGGCTCATTTGAAAATTCTCTAAATATATGCTTTACTGCTCTCGTGTGGACCTAGTTTAGCGACTACACAAATGAATTTTCAAGACATAAATAAACATGTATGATCATCGAAGCAACCTCAAAAGATTGGGGCTTCTTTGTTGAATCCTCATGGGAGTTTTGATTCTAAGTACCGATCATGCAGATATTTATTATGAAGTGGTTACACAACCTAGCAAAGGGTTTTTTTAATTCTTCTCTTATAAGGTTGTTAGTCATGATGATTCTCCAAATTGAATTCCTTTGTGCCGACATGTTCCGGATGAAGTTTGAGTTATCTTACATATGAGCTGATCTAGCAATTAAGTAAGTAATCCGTTTAGTTGAAATTAACGTGTCAGTTTATATGCCGAAAAATTATTGTTGATAATGCAATTCGGAATTTTAATTCTGTTGGACGTTTTTCTTATGTAGCAACCAGGTAAAAGCGGGTAGATTGCTTATGTATGACCCCTATACTCCATCTTTTGATTGACCCTTAGTTACTTGTTTGCGCCGGTAAAGATGAATCCCAAGCTACATATAAATTTTATTACGATACAACAAGTGAAATTAGTATCCAAATGAAATAAGAACTTGTACGGCCAAAAATGTAATCATTTACGTTATCTCCAACCTTTACAACTTGCAAGAGCAAAAACCCAACTTGTACTTTGCCTCCGACACTGGCCAAAAGTGTCCATGCACTTGCCAAAAGTGCCCAAATTCTAGTGCTTTACTTGCAACAAAGCAAGTAGAAATAACAATGTATGTATTTGATAGGACAAAAACATTTCTCAAGAAAAATAAGTAAGTTAAAATTTCAAGAAAAAAAATTTGGTGCTACTCAGGTGGTAAGAAGATAGGTACAACTCCTTAAATAGTGACAATTCTAATCGATAAACACAGTTAGCGGTATTTCTGTTAACACTTTCAGCGATAATACTTAACAATATTTTTTTAACAAGAACAAACTTTAACTCCTACCCGAATTGTAGGAATCTTCCTCCAATCTCGTAGATAGTGACAATTAATAGTCGATAGATATTTTTATTGACTTTTCTTCTAACACTTTCAGTAATAATTTTTAGCTGCATTTTTTTAACGTTACTAATAAAAGTCAATAGAAACATTTAGGGGATAGGAGGAAAATTCCTCCAATCAGAAATTTTTTTCCTTTTAGTAATACTAAATAAAAGTTATTAAAGATTCTTAAGTCTATGCGAGGTTGTAATTAGACCTGGCAAACGGGTATACCCGCCGGGTACGGGTAAAATCCGATCGGGTCCGGGTAAAAACGGGTCGAGTAAATTTTACCCGATTTTTTTCGGGTAGACTTTTCCTGGATCCGTACCCTACCCAGCCGGGTAGGGTATTACCCGCGGGTAAAACATTAAAATTTACAAATTTTTTGAAACAAATATTCATTTCTTCTTAAATGTTTTCTTCTCCTTTCTTTCTTCTTTTATTACACAAAATCAGATCTTCAACATTGCTAATTACTACAATAATCAATCTCCATTATGATCTATTACACAACAAACATAAAATCAAGATCAGGAATCATGAATATACAAAATAGGACTAGAAAAAATTCAAGATTAGTAGATCTAGTGGCGACTGTCATTCTGTCAACCATAGATCGATATTGCCAATTACAATAATCGATCTCCATTAACATCTATTACACAACGTCGATAAAATGAAGATCAGGATTCTTGAAGAAACAAAAAATAAACGAAGAAAAAAAAATTACAAGGTCACGATTCTTGAAAAAAGAAAAAAAAATACAAGATCAGTGATCTTGTGGCGACGGTCAACACTCAACAATAGATCTGGCGAAGGAGAAAAGATTGGCGACGGTCAACACTCAACAATAGATCTGGCGATGGAGAGAAGATCAGCGATGGAGCACGGAGGACGGAGAAACAATCGGCGACGGAGAGACAAAGGCTTACGGTCGGTCACTCGATCGGTGGCTGCGGTATCAGATTGATGGAGTGAAGGCATGAAGGGTAGTGGTGGGGTAGATCTCAAACGAGCGGCGGCGACAGAGAAGAACGAGCGGCGGCGGCGGTATGAGAAGTGAGAAGAAGGGTGAAGACCGAAGAAAAATGAAAGTGAGAAGCTTTATGGCACATTTGGTTATATTTATAGTTTGAAAAACGGGTAAATCCGGGTAACCCGAACCGACCCGAAAATTACGGGTCGGTTCGGGTACGGGTCAGATTTTCACGGGTAGTAAATATAGATACCCGTACCCGGGATTTTTGACCGGGTACGGGCAGATTTTTGCCAGGTCTAGTTGTAATCATCTTCCGGCAACCCGCATAGTAGCTAAAGTTTTTCCTTATTTGAATAGAGTTACTCATTTGTTAATTGACAAAATTTTGACTGCAACTCAGGTTATAGGAAGAACCTATAAATCCGCTTGTAGCAACAAATAATGTTCACTATTATACATAGTAATTTTTAATTATCAACATAAGTAAAATTTAATTAAAAATTATCGTTAAAAATGTCGGCAAAAAGGTTACGAACTAAGCCAAAACCTTTCATGTGAGCGTTGACCCCACCATTGTCAATTTGGTTAAATTAGGAAGTTTCTCTCCAAGAAGTTGTACTCACAGCCCTCCTTTATCCCCTCTAATTAACTACCTTATCCGTAGACCGTAGTTAATACTTACCTCTCACGTAAGCCCCTCCAGTTATCACTCCAAGTGGCATGCAAGCCAAAATCCACACACTCGCGCGAACCAACGGTCCAGATTTCATTTGCATCCACAAACCGCGTCCCCCCCGGCTCCTATATAACCGAACCCCACACTCCCATAAGATTCTAGTCATCTCCACCACTTAGCTGCTCCCACTTCTCACTCCACACACAACTTTCTCCCTCACACACCGAAAATGGCGCCGGCAAGTAACCTGATGATGTCCCTGAAGTTCCTGTTGATTGCCGCCGGCGTTGTGTCCATAGCTGTGGCGATGAAGCTCTCCGTTCCGGTGGTAATCGAAGTAGTCCCTGCGATCTGGTCCGCCGTGCGCTCGTGGCTGAAGCCTCCTTACTTGTACGTCGTCATCAACGGCATCATCATCACCATCGTCGCATCCTCGCGGCTGTACCAGAAGCAGGACGATTCCGAGCCGGTGGTTCAGCCGAAGGCGGCGGCCGAGCCTGATCTGCAGGCGGATTTCGCTCCGGTCTTGTCGGAGCGGGACGAGGATTCGGATTTGGACTTGAAGGCTGCTGTCGTGAATGGATCGGAGGTAGTTGAGGATTTCGCTCCGGTTCCGTTGGAGCCGGACGAGGATGAGGTTTTGGACGTGAAGGCTGTTGTTGTGAATGGATCGGAGGTAGTTGGAGACGAAGATGAAAATGAGCATGCGATTTCGACGTCTACGTGGAGTTCGCCGCAGAGGATTGAAGCTCTGGAGACTCTTTTGCCTACGAGGGAGAAACCTCTGGTTTCTTCGAGGTTCAGTCACCGGAGAATCGTGAAAACGAGTCCCGAAGGTAATATTTAAAAACACTCCGCATATATTTTTAGCGACAATTTTTTATAATTTTACTCCTTAACGAGCTCAAATTATAAAATTTGAAGGAGAACTTAACGGTTGGATCTGAATTTTGCGTTCGCCGGCGATGCCAAACAGTAATAAAATGTTTCTGTCGGTGTCGGCGAGAGATTTCCGGTGATTCTGTGCTCTACGTGGCGTCGGAATCTCTACGAATCCTTTGATGACGCCACTGTTTTTGTTTGCAAAAAATGGCCCAAGTTCGAATATTCGTCAACTTTTCTAGCAACGACTTAATATTACTAAAAAAAGGCCGTTGAGTTTATTTTTTAGTAATTTAAGTAAAACGTTAGCATGCCATAAACCTCTAAGTTTAACAATGAAACCCATGGCTTGAAAAATGTCCCCTTTGATTCAAAATGAATCAAGGAGCTATCACATAATCATTTTCAAAATAAAATTTTAAGTAGCACTTGGCAAGCGATTTGACAATGAATAGTTTGATTATAGCGTAAAGCTCTTTTAATAAAAGCTTAAATTTTTTCAAATAATTTACCTGTCTATTTGCGAGCAAATAATTTAATATAACTGTGTAATGGAAAGTGTGTGTTAATTCTTTAGCTAGTAATTTGATTATAGCGCGAAACTTAATTAGTTAACGAGCTTTAAGGTATGTTGTAGGATTTTAGTCATTCAGAAGGGTAAAACAAACAGTTTAAGCAATTTTTCCTCTTCTAACTAATTTTTAGGTGGGAAGGCATTGAGGGTTGCGAAGCCGAAGAGACATGAGACTCTGGAGAACACGTGGAAGGCGATCACGGACGGGCGTCACGTGCCCCTCACAAGGCACATGAGAAAATCCGACACCTTCGAGAATCACGGCCGTCAGTTACCCAACGCTGACGTGTCCGTGCAAAGCGTGCTCAAATCGGAGACCTTTAGGGACCGCACGAAGTACGACCCGTCGAAGCTTCGGAAAGAGGCGTCGCTGGGTCAAGACGAACTGAACCGACGGGTTGAGGCATTCATATCGAAGTTTAACGAGGAAATGAGGTTGCAGAGGCAAGAGTCGCTCAATCGGTACACGGAGATGATCAATCGTGGGGCTCACTAATTTAATCGAGCTGAATATCTAATCTTTTATTGGTTTTTTGTTTTTAAAAGAAAGAAAAAAAATATTTGTAAAAAGGCATAGGGATATAAAAAAACAAACAAAAATTTGTTTTTTCTTCTCTTTTTTTCCCGTTTATTTTTTGGGGGTTGATATCTCATAATTCATAGAGGGGTTTAGAAGTATAGCAAGGTTTGTAAAGGAAAATATAGTGTGGCTTTGTTCTTGTTTTTCTTCAAATGAATGACTAGTACATTATATTTGTGTTGTTGGTATCTTAACCTAATTTTTAATTTTCCTCTTTTGATAATGATATGTGATTTTGACCCTGTTTGGAGGATATCAGTTGCATGGAACAAACTTGATTTTGATTATTTGGTTACATCATGGCCTAAGAGACGACAGCTCAAAGACACTCTAATATGACAGGGCACCAACAAGTGACTGATATGAGACAAGCAGTTAAATGCAGGCTCATGTGGTCTCAAATGGTCAAAAAGATCGGTCTCAGATCAAACAGCACATTTAAATAATAAGAATGTTTAGTTAGGAGCAATTTACTTTGAACAAGTCCTAGCACATGCATGGAATGCATATCTTTCAAGGATGCTTTCAAGTCTAATTTAAATCGTAAGTGTCACAGGTAAGATTTTTGTTAAGCTAAAACATAAATTATGCCGCATGCGTAATCCATGACAGACTCAAGTTTTATGAAAAATGAGCCACATTCCTCTAACATTTCATGACGTCTATGAAAAGAGGACAAGTTTCTGTCATTCTTTAGAAATTATTTTATCATCTAAAGTTTCTTGACGTCCTATCAAGAGATCGATATGGAAGCGATTTTCTCCTTCATCATATTATGAGGGGTTATGCGAGAACAAAAAGGAAGGATGCGTCAAAAAGAATCCGGCATCTATGTGGTATCAAATTTATATTTCAACAAGTCTGAGCATAGGTATGGAACGCATAGCTTTCATCTATGTTAGCCGGTTCTTTCTTCGTCACAAACATCAAGGATGCTTTCATGTCTAATTTAACTCTTAAGTGTCACAAGTAAGATTTTTGTTAAGCCAAAACAAAAATAGTGCCGCATGCGTAGTCCTTGACGGACTCAAGTTTTACTAAAATCAAGCCACATGCCATTAATATTCCGTGACAACAAAAGAGAAAGGACAAGTTTCCGTCACTCTTGAGAAATCATTTCAATTTGTAAAGTTTCTTGACATCTTATCAAGAGATGGATATGGAACCGATTTTTGCCTACGCTATATTATTAGGAGTTATGCGAAAACAAAAAGGAAGGATGCATCAAAGAGAATCCTGCACTCCCCCCCTGAGTTGGCACCTATGTGGTAACAAATTTATCTTTTAACAAGTCCGAGCATAAGTATGCATTGCATATCTTTCATCTATGTTAGCCGGTTCTTACTTCGTCACAAACATCAAGGACGCTTCTGCGTCTAATTTAACTCTTAGGTGTCACAAGTAAGATTTTTGTTAAGGCAAAACACAGATTGTGCCGCGCACGTAGTCCATGACAGACTCAAGTTTTACGAAAATCGAGTCACATGCCATTAATATTCCGTGACAACCAACGGAGAGAGGATAAGTTTCCGTCACTCTTGAGAAATCATTTAAATCTCTAAAGGTTCTTGACGCCTTATTAAGAGATGGATATGGAACCAATTTTTGCCTACACCATATTATTTGGAGTTATGCGGGCCAAAACAAAAAGGAAGGAAGGATGCATCAAAGAGAATCATGCACTCCCCCTTGAGTCAGCATCTATGTGGTAACAAATTTATCTTTGAACAAGTCCGAGCATAGGTATGGAACGCCTATCTTTCATTTGTTAGCCAGTACTTACTTCGTGACAAACATCAAGGATACTTCCGTGTCTAATTTAACTCTTAGGTGTCACAAGTAAGATTTTTGTAAAGCCAAAACACGTACAGATTGTGCCACACGCGCCGTTCATGACATAAGTTTTATGAAAATCGAGCCACGTGCCATTAAGGGTCCGTGACAACAACAGAGAGAGAACAAGTTTCTGTCGCTCTTGATAAATCATTTCAGTCTATAAAGTTTCTTGACGTCTTATCAAGAGTTCGATATGGAAAACCGCCTATACCATATTATGAGGAGCCATGCGAGAACAAAAAAGGAAGGATGCATCAAGAGAATCCTTCACTCCCCCTGAGCCGCCTATCCATGTGATAAGCGCTTATCTTATGCCCAGTCTCTTTCACCAAAAAGCCCTGTAAGCCAACCACTGCACATGATATGAGAGCGGCTAATGGAGATGAAAGGCATCATGTAAAGATTTTCCCCAGAACGTGAAGAAGGAAGACTGAAAAAGTAAAGACAACTTTGTGCTGCTCGTGTAGACAAGCAATTGGCTTTCTAGGTAAAGGTCAAGGTTTGGCAATTATAACTTGGATGGCCTTTTCTTGACTCAAGGTACGGCTTACCCTCTTTTGCCGAGAAACTTGACCAAAATTTGAGATAAGAACCCAGGGGTTGCAGTGGCCGGTGGCGGTGGCCAATATCTAACAGAGACTTGACCTGCTTGTGCTCTTCCTTATCGTGTCCATGCTGGAATCACGGAATAGTAAACATTTCATAGAAGCCGTTCATAGAGTGATCATTTTTTATATACATCTAAAGCAACAATGGTATCGATGGATGGTTATTTTTTGTGCTACTTGGTTTGTTGTCCGGTCTAACAGCATCGTGCTTTGGTGTTGAAAATACGGGTAAAAAATTATACATCGTGCAAGGTTGATTGCCTCTTGTCTTTGTGTTGTGATTCCGTTACTGGTCCAGTACAACTTTAATTCGTGCAATTACGGTTGTCCTTCTCAATATAATAATTTTGTTTTCATATTTACGTTGTTTTTTGTCTTTGATTTGCTAGGTGTTATATATGATCTTTAAGCCTCCTCCTCATGTTACTTAAGTAAGGTTAAACCGAAGTGCAAGATATACTATACTTTAATTAAATTATAATTTGTATCGAGTCTATAGATAAGCTGTTAATTTCTTACCTTTGCAATCTTGTATACACAGTTATGAAAATGTCATGACATTTATCAACTGACGACCTGAAAACTTTGTAACCTTAATTAATCAATACTATTCTCCTATTTTACCCACACAAAAAAAAGGCAACGAAAGGAACGAGGTTGGGAACAGAATTACACGCGAATGGCCCTGAGCTCAGCTTGCTTGAGAAACACTTAAGCATCCAAGGGTGCTCGGTGCTCGTATTGACAGATCTTAACAGAATAACTCGTTAGGCCAGCTTTTAGAGAATGCAATGACCAAATTGACACAAAAAAGAATCCAGCGACAAAGCTGAAAATTACCCCAAAGTTCAATGGTTCGTGGCCAGGTTCTCTAACTAAAATACACCAGGACTAAAACCTTGATAGCTGTGGCTAGTAGATAAACTAAACAGAACTGAAAGTAAAGCAACTGCCACTGCAAAATTCTCAACCCTGCAACCAATACGCCATAAAAAAATTCTGGAACTTCGAGCAACAGGTGGAGTTAAAAATTACCTGCAAAGAAATAGTTTCTCTTGGACAAAGAAGATGGGGAAAAGGGATACAGAGTCCATAACTTGGACCTAATTACATCGTCGATGATTCTACCATGGATCGGCGAGGTGAGCTCCTACAGGGAAATGAAATCGCTTCAACCTACCACCCACTTCCATTGCATTATGAACTTGTCCTCCGTTACTTAGGCATGGTGCATCCAGCTATATCACTGTAAAGTCAGTAGCAGAGAGGCGGAGAGGACGAGAATGTAGCACATTAACCAGCTATATGTTTGGTTTTGTACGATAGCTCCTGCTTCCAGCTTTTCATTATGTACAGACCTGTGGGAGCGCAATGCCTGTGCATTGGGAATGTACAACAATAGCTACCCTTGCTTGCTTTCCTGCTCGAATGGCCTTTTTTTCTTTTATCTGCCAGAGGCTGATGCGGATGCAGGCGGTTTAACAGATAAAGTTACAGGACGGTCACGATCGGAATTCTGATGACTGCTGCCTACAGGGGTGCCGTTCCCTACTATGTTTTTGCTACCACCGAAGCTTGGCAACGGTTGCTGCCTGAAATACCTCTCAGTGGCGTCGTAGAGCTCCCTCAACATGCTACCAGAATTTGAAACAGGCGAGGGCTCTTCTTCCCGCTCCGGTTGGATATTCAGGTCAATTTGACCTTTAAAAGGCGAAGTAGAGGACTTTCTCTTACTCAGGTCATCGTCAGAACCTTCATCGGCCGCAATCGAAAGACTAGGATTGCTGTTATCCGTGTCACTATCCAACAGCTGGATGTCATCGTCTGGAACTTCAAGCAGCTGTGGCTGCTGCAGCTTTTGGCGTGCAGTTTCTGCTCCTTTGACTGATTGTCTCTTTTCACGCCGCAACATCTGGGTTTGGAAACGTCGTTTTACAGTTTGGCAGACATTGCATGTGCATGTGTTCTTGTGCTTAAGGCCCTTACCACTTGGGGGCTGAATGCAAACAATGCACGTACATCCAGGTCTATGGCGAGGATGTCTTGTGGTAGCCTGAGATGACGATTGGAGGGTTTCTCCCACTTCCATGATAGCAAGGTTGGCAAGTGCATCGAGCCCTTCCAAAGCCTCCAGTGTATCCGCGTCATGGTTTGCAGCAATCATTTTCTTAGGAGCAGCTGCGTGGCAGTAATATAACCAATTGCAGCATGACTAAGTATCACTACTGGCAAAAGTATTCATAAAAATTAATCAACAAGGACTAACTGCGACATTGCACTCCTGAGCTAACCACATATGTCTACATAGTACAATCCAAGGAATGTTTAAAGCAATTCATACCATGATTGTTCGGGAGCAGATCTTCGAGCTCTTGTGATGTTAATTCTTGAGCCGCTGAACACGTAGATCTGGCAGCAGAACATACAAATATTACTGCCCGAATCTAACCATGGGGTGAGAGTTGTGGGGGCATATTATTTTATGCACGGCATGTGTGCACGAGAGAGTGTGATAGAGAGGAACCACACTTAACAATGGTGATAAATCTTCTATATTACCAAAACACAAACAAGGTGCTTAAAGTTCTATTGGTCTGAGATGTGTGTTGTCAGAAGTTGCCAGTCAATAAAAGGTCGAGACATGGCCTTCTACCATGGCTGCAATGCTAAAATCTGTAAGGAAATGAAGTGTTGGGCTAACCAGTATGGGTGGCATGCATGCTTAACCTCTGTAGACATACCTTTCTGGATCCCACAAGTTCTCAGAACAGGTCCATCTCGAGGGGAAAAGAGCATCTGCAGGCACTCTGCGCCACTTAAAACAATCTTCGCACTGTGCCCATTGGACCATTTCACTGCACACAAATCAAATGCATAATTGGCTATCACTTGGCAGAAAGAGATGTAAATTGACAAACAAGTCTATTTATCTATTTACAAAAAGGCAGTACGTAACTGTAAGGCTCGGGATTACACGGGAATGAGAATTTATAGGACACAGTGTTTCACAGTTCAGTTTCAGTTCAAGTGAATACAAGTTAGTGTGTATGACTTGAAGAAACGGAGACCAAAAGCCAAATGTATGTTGAATGATCCCTCAAATATTTGGAGAAATGGCCGCTGGCCGTAAATTAAGTCAACTGAGTATTACCGATACTAACTTTTCAATGGTTTATATGAACACTCAAAGAGTCCATATACCTATTCATATAACCATATGTCTAATCATTAATCACACAAAGAGTCCATATACCTAGTCATATAACCATATGTCTAATCATTAATCACAATTTTGGAATCCCACAAACGTGGAAAACAGTCTTCAACTCTCAAAAGTATAAATGAAGAGATAGCAAATCTAGTAAGGAAATAAAGACTGAGAATGAGTACATATAAGTGGCTTACCCCACGTGATCTGCTGCTAATAGTGTAGGCCTCCCAATAATTGGAGCGTCCTGCTAAAAAAGATCATATAAAAAATCCAAAAGATGGAGCCTCTAGCCCTGCTTTGACATCAGTTCTAAAGCTCAAGAGGCATAGTTCTAAATACAATCGAGACACAAAACAAACATGAAGATTAATCTAATGTTGTTGTGCTAACTAAATAGTAAAAGAACCACTTCAAACAATGTAAAAAGAGTAAAATTGAGTATCTGCCCAGTGCCAAACCTATCATGAGAGGATGTGAGGCAACTATTATTTTATTTTTAGTTTGGGGGGGGAGGGGGGGGGGGGGGGCGGGGAATCTGCGCACAAAATCTCAAAGAGGAATCGTAATTTTGGAAAATAGTAGCAGTATAACACCTCGCAAGTCCTATTGACCTCAAGTGCCCTCAATTTTAATTTTTCATAACCTCAAACTTGGAACACTTCCTTCGAAGATACACAAATGTTCATTAAGCCTGCCTTATTAAAAAAAATAATGGCTTATTGCAAACAGCTGAAGTATGATTTCCCTAAGAAGTAGATCAGAGTTTTTTATCCATTACTAATTGAGTTATTGCTAATCCTAGGCGTATTTTGACATGAATAATAAATTCAGAAAGAGCTATGACATTAAATAAGGAGATTCTATGTCAAGTACTAAATGCTAATCTCAGGATTCAAGCAAGAATACTTCACTGCTCATGAGGAACAGTATGCTGCTAAAACAACCATAGAGAAAGGAAATGCTCAATTCAATTCTTTGACATAGAGATTGGTACCTCGTACTCCTCAAATTCGAAGCCTTCAATCACCATTACACTGGGGACATGGTTAGGAGGTGGGCGTAGCAATCCTTGAGCTTGTTCCCATGTCAGCTTCAGCTCTATCATGTCCTCATTCTCAATTCTTAGGCGTTTACTCTTTGAACCCAAGGTACTGTTCTTCCTTTTAGAACGAAAAGCAGGCTGAGCATCAAATACATCTGCTGCTATATAGCTGGATTTATTAACTTCAGACACAGTTCTTGACGGATCTGCAACAGTAGCCTGGTTGACTGGAAGAAAGCTGGAGGGTTTTGAGCTCACTTTTGAATGGCGATAGATCGAAATCACCTCACCAGAGTTAGCAGTTCTTGTACTAACATCCCCATGCATTGAAACTCCATTACCAGTATTAACTGTTTCATTGCCCTGGGGATAATGAAAAAATATAAGTAAAACTCATTATATGCCACTTGATTCTGCACTATCTAACGCAAAGCCAGCCAAACTTAGATGTTCAACGACATCCAAACTCCAATAGGATAGTGCATACAGATTGCAAATTTTGCTCATTTGGGGGACTTGAGCAGTTTCTCAAGCTTTCAGAAATATTCTCAAATCTCAAGTAATTGATGAGTCATTGCCATATGCACCGAGTCCTACCTTACTTGAAGGCTTACTAAAACTAGGCGATATTACAGTAGAAATTCCTTTAGTAGCATCATGCAGCTAGTTCCAAAGGGGAAAAACTGAAAAACCTATGAAGCACGGGTACGGGTGCGGGTGCGGATACGACACGGGTGCGGATACGCGGATACGGCATTTTTGAAAATTTTAGGATACGGGTGCGGCGGGGATACGGCAAATATTATATATATTTTTATATATATAATATATGATATATAAATATTTTTACTATGTACAACTAGCATTTAAATTCTAAATCAAATACAATACCATTCAACAGTAGTTCAATACCATCAAAATCAAATATATAATAACCACCACCAAATACATCATATTCATAACAAAAGTAGCAACATAGCATCAAAATTCAAACTATCAAACAAACAAAGTACTCCATCAAGTATCTAAGGGTTCCATGAACACAACATTTTCATCTTCGTCTATCTCTCCATCACCATCATCCGTAAAAAGTATGGCCTCCAACTCCGGCTCATCAAGTGAAAGCTCCGCAACCGCAAGTACACCAACATCATCCACAGTACCAAATTGATCTCCTCCAACGTCCCACATTTTTGTAGCTCCTTGTGCATATTGTGGAGATCTTCTTGAGAGAAGACGGAGATTGCTATGAATGAAAACCAAGTCCTCCGCACGTTTTCGGGACCCATGTCATTGATCACCTCCTTGAACAAAGCGGCAATGAAAAATTTGTCCTTAACCTCCCCCGAACAATCCACAGCCTTAAGAAACATAGGCCCACCTTCCGTCACCGCCATGCAATTAATTATCGGCCTCCTTTGCGGGTCACTCCATCCATCACTCACAAAACTCACGCCCTTTTCCTTCCATGTGGTTCGAATAGGTTGTAACAAATTTTGAATATTTGCCTTCTCCTTTTGTAAAAGAGTTGTCCTTAACAAGTTGTAACCCGGAGGCAAATAACCCACAAGAGAGTTAGAGGCGGCAAATGCATACGAACTCACGTAGTATGGATTCCTAGCTAGGTGAAATGGCAAACCCCCGGAATAATACATCCTAGCAATCTCGGAGTGCAAGCGATCTCTTTTAGCAATATTAAAGCAATCCATGATTGGATTGCTTCCTTCTTGACTTCCACTAGCACTTCCACTGGCACTTCCACTTGTACCACCCTTTCGCTTCTTAAGGGGAATACCGTTTTGGAAAAATGTGCTTGTTCCACCTAAAGAGTTACTTGGTGGAAAAGGCGGAATCCTTGGAGCACTTTGCTTTATTTTCTCAAGCACGTTATCCTCTAATTTTCGCATGTGGTTGATCTCATTAGGTGTCACTTTTTTACATGGTTCAATTCCCGTTCCTTTAATCTTCAACAAATGAGACCTAACCCGAGTGTACGAGCTATTAGACGCCTTGCCACATAGATTGCACTGCCATCTCACATTTCCACCTCCTTTACCATCCTTTTCGAGCCTAGTCACATACTTCCACAATGGTTTTGTCTCATCATCACCAAGACCATGCGTAGAGGTAGCAATACTATCTGAAGTTGTTGACATATTTGGCTTTAATTTAAGCCTTCAAACCTTAATCATAAAATAAAAAAACAGTCACAATAGTCCAAGTAAAAAAATACACTGTCACAGCAAAATCAAAAAAAAAAATTGATTTGAGAATTGAGACTAGAATTACACAAAAACATTCCACGTTCCACATTGTTCAAGTCTTAGTAGAAAGTAGAAATCAAGAACAAAAAAATATTGAAGACAGTGTGAACAAAATATTGAAGACAGTGGAGACATTAGACATACCTTCGAAGCAAAGCTGCCGGAGGTGAGTAGGGTGGTCGCGAGTGGTCGCCGAAGGTCCCCGATGGTCGCCGGAGGTCGAGGGAGGTTTTCGGTGGTCGCGGCAGTTCGGCGGTGTCGTGGGTGCTCGCGGCTGTTCGGCGGTGTCGTGGGTGCTCGCGGCTGTTCGGTGGTGTCGTGGCTGGTCGCCGAAGGTCCCCGATGGTTGCCGGAGGTCGAGGGAGGTTTTCGGTGGTCGCGGCTGTTCGGCGGTGTCGTGGGTGCTCGCGGCTGTTCGGTGGGTGTCGTGGGAGATCGCCGGTGTCGAGGGAGGTCACCGGTGTCGAGGGAGGTCGCCGGTGTGTCGAGGGATGTCGCGGCTGCGATCTCTCTTTCTCTCTATCAGACGAGAGATCCGTGTGCCCTAATTTGGTAAGTATTGTTCATTTTATGTTTTCACCCCCAAATAAATTAAGTTTTGTGTATTAACCCCCGAAATTATCTTCTAGATATTATGTTTTCAACCCCGAAGTGTCGGATCCGCACCCGAACCGTATCCGAGCCGCACCCGAGCCGCACCCGAATTTCTGAAAATGAAAAAATAAATAGAAATTAACGGGTGCGCACCCGACACGCACCCGAGCCGCACCCGAGGCGCACCCGTGTCTGATGCGCACCCGACCCCGATACTCCTACCCTTTTGAAGCACCCGTGCTTCATAGTGAAAAACCAAGAAATTCCACCTCATTTGTTCCTTGATAACAATTTCAGCTTTTACTTGTAAGGGTTTAGGATGGGAACATTTTGCATAACCTTTCTATACAGTTCAATTAATCAAAACATCAATCATTACAGTAATATAAGAACGAACAGGAGAAGCAATTGCAAGAAAACTGGAATTGCTATTGTGCTAATTATAATAAGCAACTGAATAAGATAGAACCAAACCTGATCTGACGGAGGCACAACAGAAGCCTTTCTAAATCCCATGACTAACTTTCCTTCGGGCTCTAACCTACTAAATGTCACTGGAAAAACAGAAGCATATATGTCAAACTAAGAGAACTCATAGTAAGCCCAAGCACAGAAGTAGTCGTGAAACGACCACTTTCTAGAGGGGAAAAACAACAACGTACAACACTAGAAAGCAACAAAAGGTACTGGAGTGTATTGTAGTTAGCACACTGGGGGATTCGTGAAAACAAAACTATAGGCATATTATTCAAGCAACGTATTATGGGGCAATGTACTAAAAGTGGTGGTCGGAAAAAGTCACACAGACAAGGTAGAGAAAATGATATCAAACTTGTTGATGAATAACCGTGGCTGCCAACCTAAGCTAGATGTTGGATGAAGAACCACTCAACCAAAAGCAAAAGACGGCCTTACCCCGGAAAGGACTAGAAACAAAATGAAGAACAGAATGATAATCAGGGTTGTCGTAACAAGGTAAAGGGTTAGTTACCTACGTCACCAGCTTGTAATTGCATCGACTGTATGCAAGGAGTAACCCCCTCCAAAACGTACATTCTGCTATTGTTATTGGGCCAGAACCGGAATTGAAAAACCCATTCTTTCCCTTTCAAATCTTGCACTACGAGAGGTACTCCTTCCGCCTGAGAGATTGGAGGAAAATAGGCCTGTATATGGAAGTCTATCAGGAACGAAAAACATAAAAGCACAATCATCATAAAACACTGTATAAGTTAGCAAGTCTCACGCAAAGACAAAGCCGTACAAGTAATCACAACAAAACCTATGACAGCTTTCAGCTGATTAACTAATTAAACAATAATAACATGGAATAATGAACTATTTCTTCATTTGTACGATGAAGCACGATAGTAATTACCCATATTTCAAGCAATTACGGGTGGAGTTGCCCAAGCCCCCCACCTCCCTCCTAGTCATGTTTAACCTTTTTTCAATCCATGTAAGAGACACTAACTAAGCTGCAAAAGAAAATATCAGATTTCCACATAAGCGCAGGCAGAAGTACTTAATCATCAGAAGAAGACAAGCAAGAAATCGACAATTCGGGCATCTCACACGTGATATAGCATGGCATAATAGCTTACTTAGTGGATTTTTTAGCAATGCACCACAACAAGTACCTCGTATAACACATCAAAATCATTAGTGCATTTCCACACACAAACAGGATTCATGCAACCAACCTTGTGTAGTCATACTTTGTGTAATTACATCGATGTAATCACTCTTATAGACACGTGCATACAAATCACAAATAGAGAGTTAGATAGGTAGATATGTGTGTGTGTGTGTGTGTGTGTGTGTGTAGAGAGAGAGAGAGAGAGAGTTTAACCACTCAAGTATAAACTCACCTCTGCACACTTTTTTGGTAGCACTAAACGCCCAATCCTCCCAGCATCACTAGCACTTAACATCTTCTCAAACAAAGGAGTAATAACCGAGTTTGAACTAACCAGTGGTTAAGGTAAAGCAATGTTACTCACTGCACAATTGCAAATATATGTAATAAATAATCCTAAAGAAAGTTTGTCCATTCGGGGGATTGAGTTAAATAAAGATACGGGTTAAAATAGCCAATTGCTGATGAAATTATCTAGAGGATTTAGCGGAATCAACCTGGTAGCTTGTGTGTTCCTTAACTTTTATTGATAATGAGAAACAATTTGAAAGAACAGAGTCGACTGCATATGATACTTAATGAGACAATTAAAACCTCTAAACACCTAGATAGCATTATTTTCAGAGTGCATACTATGAATATAATGGACAGATAGGCCTGCAGAATCAGAATAAATGAACAAGTCCAGAGATAATTCATGTCTAACAAATCAACCAAAAAGCAACATCATACAAGAGGATACTCTCCAGAGAGTTTCTGTAGCTCCTGATCAGTTATCCTGGGCCAGTACCGCGGAAGTAAATGATTTCGTCCTCGTGAATCTGCTCGAGGCCTTCCATTGCGTACTTGAGTTTCACCAGACGAAAAAATTCCATTGTGACTGCCAAGTTGCTTCCCAACTGGCAGGGGAGGGTGACCTCGTTGTGCATAACTCCCAGAAACCTTACTTTGATCATTTGTTTCATTCTTTGATAGAGAAGTCAAAGCCAGACTAAAATGAGGAGTAGAAGTTTCATCCTTTATGAATGGCGATTGCTGAGGAACTTTTATATTTGGCTCAGGTTGCTCCTCGCAGTTGATTACTGCAACATATGGTCTCATTGGGGTAAGTGACAACCTTTTTGGTTAGAATATCAACATATGGACAATATAGCAGAATTTATATACCAGCGGTCGTCCCATTCTCAACTGTCGCTGGTGTACCCTTCAGGCTTCCATTCACTAATCTTTCCGAAGAATCCTCTTTTTTCTTTTTATCCAAGCTAGAGGCAGATAATCGCTCACTGGCAAGAAGCCTGTCAATGCCACCTGGTATCTCAACTTCAAAAGGCGTCTTTGGATGCAGTTCAGACTGAGCACTAGAAGCATTGAACAAACTAGGTGCTTGGCGCCAAGGTACTGGACCAGATCCAGCAATGGGATTCCAGTTTTTCACAGATATATCTTTAATTCTTTCAGGCAATACAGGAAGGAAATTAGAAGGCGGCGGCCATGCAGGATTTGGTGTCTGAAACATTTAACATCAAATAAAGAACTGAAGTAGGCCACTTTTACAAACTACGACATATATGTTATACACTATATGTCTGTGTGTGTGTGTGTTCCCACAAGAAAAGATACAGGAGAAAGGAAGATAATAAGAGGAAAAGGTCCTTTAGCACTAAAGAAAGTTTAAAAGACCAGGCAGATGTTAAAAAGAGAGAAGGTAAATTCACCATGTGTTTCTTCAGCATAAATAATCAAAACATTGATCTTATACATACTGCTCATATCCAAACAAACGTGAAATACATATAGCAGTTCTAGAGTTCAGGAATTATAGTTTTGCTAGATGAAATAAGATAAGATCAATAGTTGCGGGCTACTGATTCTACTAGAGTTGGCTTTCAGGGTAGATTCAACTTGAATAGATTTTGATGTAGGCGCACCATTGATCAGGCTCTAATCATATCCAGAGCAGACTTTTTCATCAAAACGGGATTAAACAAGGCTAGACTGGGCTGGGCTATCTTTCTTAAGGTTGGCTGGGATCACCAGGTTCAACTTGAATCGTCCAATGCCTTCACCAGGTCTGCTATTAGCATAGGATCTTACGGCAGCAGTTAAAACAGATAGATCACAATCGATCCACATTGTTAGATCAGCATTAACACGTTAAATTTGGATGAATAAGTAATCATATGAACCAAACGGCATCATGTTGAACTACCCCATCAACCATAAATGTATAAAAGGAATTCAACAGAACATAGACCAAACAGCCCTTACCAAAATGAAACTTTTCCTTGCACATGTTATGCACTCAATTCCTCCAGCATCCAGTAGTACGAACATATGGAATGAAACTATACATCCGCAATGTATTTGCTGTAAGAGAACATGCATCATTACAGAATACTTGGTTAGACAACGACCAAGGACAAACGGGGTAATACACAGACCCTTGTCCTGTTATATCTACTGCATAATGATCTTAGATTTAATAAATTCTCCTAACCTTCCCACAAGACTCGCAGCATCTCCAACCAGAAGCATTCAAGTGGAAAGTCTCACAGAACTTCCCCTCCTCATAAGCAGAACTAGAGTCAAAGAGAACCAGAGTCAGCACGTTTAAGATACATCAGAGCATTTATACATCAAGAACACGAGAGAATTTATTCAAGTCACTGCTAAATGTTATGTTTTATACAGCACATAAATGTTTAACTGTTGGTGGAGGATTCAATGTGGACTGAGTCTAATGGTCAGTCTATTTTGTGTCAGTGAAGATCTGTGTTATTTCTTTCTTCTTTTAGGTTGTGCGCACACATACCAATCTAGGGAAGGAGGGTCTACACACAAGATGAACGACAACCTACAAAAATATCAACAGCTGAAAAATCTAAGCTCATGAGGAAATCAGAAATACAAACTTTGTCTTTTGCTAGGCTATAAGAGCTCTATCAAGAGTGGCTATTCACTATTCCATTCCTTTCGTCGTGTAGCAGAATCTCCCTCTAGAGTCGAACTACATTCATCCCTGGTTGCGAGATGCCGGGTAGGCAGCTTGTGCCTCTAACCATCAAGGTCAAGAGTCAGCCCAATACCACCTGTAATGCCAGTAAACACAGCCTCTGACCACAGGACATTACTTGCCCAAGGGGTTATGAGCCTTTCAATTCTCCTCATCATTCCGATGTGGGAGCTAAAGCCATAGCGTCCTCACAGAGCATTTTGATGTGTAGCCGTTACATATACCCCAATATCATTCTCTCTAACTGATATTGCATGTTAAGCTTACGCATAAGAATGAGAAGGCAATGTGGTACAACCAGCAATGCCAGCAAATATTGGATAAAGTCCATTAAAATCCCCCAAGATGTAACGGACTCGAAAAATCATCTTCTTGCAGCTCTCTTTCAAAACGAAATTAGGTCAACAAACATCTTTAACCCACCTTTTACAATCAAACATAAATTGCATTGACCTACCTATATGAGCCTAATCTTGCAATGCAAGTCAAACCAAATAAAGCCCCACACATCAAGAAAAAGCAAGTAAAACATGAAATAAAAATTACAGCTTAAACCCAATTAACCTCGTTACTTAACCCAAACAACACGAATGGTCAACAAGAGTAAAACAAGGGAGTCAAAGTTGGATCGACCACTAGATGCATTCAACCAACAAGAAAACCTCCAAAAGCAAATAAAAACCCAATCTTGCAACGCAAACTACTGCAAAACTAGCGACAAAAATCAAGTAAAAACAAAAATCAACAGAAATATTTCACCAAGACTGCAAATAAAAAACTAATAAACAGTGCAAAACCAAGGAGACAAAGTTCCACAAATCAAATAATCAACTGATCGATAAGACGCTTAAAACTCCGCCTTAAACCGCAACATTTTTATAGCCAACAAGAGTATAAAAATGGAGTCAAAATCGTTTCTTTTTTACTTCATAAATTACACAAGTCTTATAAATACCAACAATCTCATGAATAAAATCAACTTCAATTTCTCATATTCTTCAACAAAAATCCAACCACTAAATGCATATAGAAACCTCCGATCACCAATCCATGAAAACCTTCAAATCTAGATAAAACCCTAATCTTGCAACGCAAACCACTACCAAAAAATTAAAATATAGCTCCACAAATTAAAAATAAATAAAAATTAAAGCATGAAACAAGAAATTACACCTTAAATCCAATAAAAACCACTTCATTCAAACACTTAAATAGTCAACAAATCTAAATTGCGAAGATGCCCAATTCTCTCAAGAACGTACGAATCAGTCAACAGGAGTCAAAAGATAAGATTTTTAAACACAATAAGATGCATTTAACTCCACTTTAACCTACAGCACTCGCAAAAGATGGAATCAAAATTATTTCTTTTTTTCTTTTACACACAAATTACGAAATCTTATGATTAGCATTCTGTACACATTCTTCAATCAAACATTCCACCACTTAATGCACCTCACCAACCAAGAAAGCCTCAAATTTCAAATGAAAACCTAACCTTGCATTGCAAACCAAACACAGCTCCACACACACACACACACACACAAAATCAAACAATGAAATATAACTTACAACCTAAACTAAATAAAACTTATTAAACTCCACTTGACTAGTCCACAAAAAATAAAACGAAGGGAGCAAAAATTGCATCCGCCCATCAAGACAACCTCCCAAATTGAAATAAAGACCTAATCTTGCAATGCAAACCACTGACGATAAAACTGACACCAATCCCCACAACTCAGCAAAACCCGTCAACCGTAAAAACAAAGGAGCACAAGTTGCACTTCACCCACCAAAGAAAACCTCCCCAACTCAAACAAAATCCTAATCTTGCAATGCAAACCACCGCCAAACTAGCAGCAGCAGCAGCAACAAAAACGAACTAAAATCATGAAAAATCCAGTTCGCAAATCAGTCAACGGGAGTCAAAATAGGGCGTGTACTCACGCGCATCGATCGCAGAGGTCCGCGTACTCGCCGGTGCGGCGGCGCCAGCCCCGCCTGGACAGTTCCAACAAGTCCTTGCAGTTGGAATTGAAGCACAGCTTCGTCGAGGAAGACGACATCCTTTCCAGTTCACTGTAAATAATCCCTAAACAAGGATACAGAGTGTGTGAGACACGCGGGGCTGCAAACTTGTGCCGCTGTATGCGGAATCGAACGGCGTCTTCATCGGAGCAGGAAAATGGAAGTGAGACGAACCCCAAAGAGAGAGTGGCGGTGATCCGTCGTGCTCGTGGGGCGGGGGGTTGCTTGTGTACAGGGTTTTAGAGAGAGAAAGAATGACGCAGAGAAGGGGAAAAGTGTGTGTGTGTGTGTGTGTGTGTGTGTAATTTGGTGCCTTCAAAACCACGTCGAGTTGGGGGAGTCTTTGCCTTATTTCTGGAGTTTTTATATGTCTTGCCGTGTGCTGTTCTTTGTCAATTGGATCATAATTTTGAACAAAACCTAAGGGCATAATGGGAATAGTGAGGCTACATTTCTGTCACCAAATAAGCATTTTTTTTTTGGCCGTTCGAGATGCATTAGCGACAAAAAAATGATTTTCTCGACAAAACTACTAGGTAAGCAGTTGTAAGTTCCTTGGCTTTAAGATCAACATCCGGTTATCACACTTTCGATGCGAAATCTCGAAAAACTAGACAGAACCTTAGTAATTGGTTGACGCTTTGAAATTTGTAGATGTTAGTATTTATTATTTTACGTTTCATGTTCTTGAATTCGGAACTTCTATTTCTGGATATTATACTAACCGTTGATTTGACCTCTAAATTCAAAGTCTTTCAAATATATTCTTGAACGGGAAAAAAGGGATAATTGCAAAAAGTACCCTCATGGTTCGGGATATTTACAAAAAGCCCCTTGAGATTAGAAATATTACAAAGGAACACTTGTGATTGCAAAAGTATTGCAATCGTTAGAAAAATCGCCCAAACTAGCAACACGTGTTGGTCACGCTCCTGAGAAGTGCGTTTCATAAATATTAATATAATAAAATGACTAAAATGCCCTCTATATATTTCTCTCTTCAAATCCCTACTTTTCTTCCTTAACCAATGGACCAAACCCTAGCCGCACATCCACCTTCATCACCCCGTCTGCCACCTACCTCACCCACGATCGCCCCCGCCACCATCTGCCTCATCCAATCCCGTCACCATAACACCCCTCACCCAATCTCATTGCCGCCATCACCCCCCAATGTTGCAACCGTCACCGCCGCCCAGTCACGATGTCGCCATCACTATCCAATGCCGCAACAACCATCATCGCCTAGTCCTCATCGCTGCCATCCGCACACCGCCACTGCACCATGACCAAACACCGCATTCCTACGTCAACAACACTCAAGGGTTTCAATTTGAACCCTAATGGTACATACTTAGATCTAGGGTTTTAATCAAGGTTTCAAATCGCAAGGTGCGATTGAAACCCTGGATCTAAGTTTTGTGCAATTCAGGTAAATCAACAACATCTAAGCTTATTACTTCACAAAAGTTCCCGTCATACTACAAGGGTAAAACTCGAAAATGATGAAGAAGAGGGTCGTGCGACAGTGGGATTGATGTGGCGATGAAGGAAAAAGGCTGATGGGTTTCGCAGGGTTGTGTTTGTGATGAGAGAGAAAGGCTTTGGCCTGTGGAGACGATGGGCATGGCTGGGTATGGTGGTAAAAGCTTGGGCTTGTGGCGATGAAGGGCAGACTGGAGTGGCGGCGGTGTGGCTGGGATGGTGGTGCCGCCCCTCTGCTCGAAAATTCCGATACGCAGGAACAATTTTAGGATTTGAAAACATGGTTTTTGGACAATTTTTTCATTTTATTACGGAAACCGTCGATTGTAACACTTTTGCGTTCACAGGTGTTCCTTTGCAATTTTCTAACTTCAAGAAGCTTTTCATAAATACTCCAAACTACGAGGGTTTTTTTGCAATTATCCAAAAAGAATTATCCGAAACAATTTTCTCAAGCATTTAACTTGTTCCTTTTTCCAGAAAATAGCAAAACAGTGACGAACAGGCCCTTTGTTAAACCAGAGTTTGTTCTATTCCTATTCTGCTTTTCTTTTTTACGACTCAATTATAGACGACGCTAGTGTTGATAGCACTTTTATGTTCAAAATCTTCACTTTAAGCTCTCTTACATTTACGTCTTACGTTGAAAAGAATTATTTCATTTGAAACTTTTCGACTAGAAGGTAATGGCCTAGCTTTGGTCCACCGGAACGTCTTCAGGGACTTTTGGGAAAGAACACTTTTTGGCTGTTATCTGGGTTATAGGAATCTTCAATTAAACCCGTATATAGTAACAATTAAAAGTCGTTCAATATTTCTAGTGATTCTTCTGTTAACACTTTCAGAGACAAAATGCTTACTAGCATTTTTTTTTTGTGTCACTGAATAAAAGTCTCTAAAAATATATAGCGATCATTTTTGTGTCACTGAATAGCAATAAAAAAAATTTCCTGAAAACAGAAAACAGAGAGCGCCTAAATAACCTTTCGTAAGTACTAAGTAGGCAGCGAGGATCATGCAGATTGCAGTCACGTAACGCATTATGCAAGTGGGCACAAGACAAATCTCAAGACAGGCCCTCTCTGTTTTTAACAATTTTGTGTAAGTACCATAAATGTGGCAACAGCCCTGGTCAAGCACAGGTCAGAAAAATAGATGTTTACCTTGTATTTATGTGCCCATTGTGGGGGCCTAATCGTTGTTATCAAATTACCCAAAGATACTACAGGAGAGGAGAAGATGCCGGGTTACTTTTCGGAAACAAAAATGTTATTTTTACCTCCTTATATATTTTTCGCTCCCTTCTTATCGTTAAAATGTATGTTAGCGATGAATGCTTACTTTTTAATGACAAACAAGAAGTTGAATTAAAATATTAAGAGGTAAAAATAGTTTTTCCTTACGATTTATTGGGAAGTAGCTATCACACCTTATTTTTACAACTTTGCATTCTAATTTAGTCCGAGGCAAAAAAGCGGCCTTATGCTTAAGGTGGGCAGTTGTCACACCTTGGATTGGCGTGACAGGTTTAACTAGTAGTAGCATGTTTTCCTACTCGGATGATGTCTCATAAGACCAGATTATTGGCTTTTATCAGATGTTTAAAGTTTTTTATGTTATCTTATAATGATACCTATCAGATTGAGTTATCATTCATGTCTGCATACCTTTTATAGATTTATTATAAACCTGGCTGCTTATCGTCGTTCATATGTATTGCATTTATTTTACTAGTAAAAGAACAATTTAAAAAACTAGAAGATGATTGTATACTTCTCTACAAGAGGGTACAGAGACAGATTTGTCCACTTAATCATTTGAATTTTTTGGTATGAGTATTCAACTTGATCTACCTTGTTCACAACATCCTGACTTTGTGAGTCCATGCAGAGATCAGCTTTAAGGTTTTATCACTTGACAGTAGAACAGGAGACTTACTAATTAGAATTAGAGTTTATAAAGACATGAAATCGAGTATAATAAATATTACAATTTAATTAAAGACGACAAATATTATCAGCCTGATACAATTACAAACCAACACAATCAGAAGTTACACAGCTATAACCCAGATCCACTACATCTTATGACATAACACTCTTGTCAGATATTATGAGTAATTGTACGGCAGGCTGCACTGGTAAAAGATATAACTACTTTAAACAAGTCTTTAGACATCATATAAATACATGTTGTATATAAAAAAATATATCAATTATAATTGGTGATCTAACCGGGATCCACATTGTAATCAAGGATTGTGGGAATCACATGACTAATTAAGACAAACATTCCAAAATAGAGCACCGTTGACCTCTACTCAAACGTTAAGTACCACACAAATAGAGTTTTGTTGACATCCTAGATAGTTAATTAAACCCTAATCAAGACAAAGTTCTCTCATAGAATAACCATTCCTTTGTTTGACATCTCATGCACACCTAGGTTGGTGTTCTATACTAAGAACTGTCGCAAGTAACATGCTCGATAATATCCTTTTGTTGCTGCATGAGTTTGACATGCATGCAAGTTCACGAGTACACAGTTAGTATACTACAAAAGTAATGGCTTTTGCAGCATCTTTTGACGTTTGTTTCCTTGGCAAAAATGTAGCTTTACGCACAACTGATGAGAAGGACTTGGGAGGTTTATGGACAAAAAATGCACCTACGAGAAGATACCCGTCAAGTGTGCAAGCAGATTGATGAAATCCAAAAGACTCCCTTTCAGCTGGTAGCATTGTCATGACCGAAGCCATCGGTTCATCGAGCAAAAGCGCAATTTATAAGAATGAGCAACGTTCTGACATCTTTAGAAGTAAGATTGCGAGAGCTTTTAGGTAGAGCGGGACAAAAGCGACGTTTGGGTGCTTAATCAACGGCTAGGATATTAAAACTCCGTGCAAATACTTTTGTCACGTTTTGTTAAAATCTTCACTTACATTCTTGTAAACCCAAAACTCTAATTGAAAATATTGATGTATACGACGGTATTGATGTAATCTGTAGATCTCTATATAAAGGAGTAAACATTGTTTGTTTTCGGACTATTAGTGTCGATTATTTACAACTGTTGAATTAACGGGGCGATTTGTTATAAGATAGGACTAAAGAATGCAAGTCGTTCAACAGTACTGGATGGTTAAAACTATTTGTCCCTGATCATCTAATATTCTTTTTATGATAAAAAGACACTTCAGGGTTCATAAAGAGGACAAACATGGTTTTATCAGATTCTGACTTATGATGAACACTAAACATGGCAAATGTTTAGTCCTAGGCAACATCAACCAAGGTCTATTCCTTGTTTCTTTTCCTAGGACAGCGCTAGCTTATCTCCTCTACCGTAGTTGATTAACAAGGAAAACAACGATGCCCTGAACATTGACATGTATATCTTCTACATGCACAGTTTGCATGTCTATGACCATTGTGGACATTCTTAATTGGGAAGATCATGCATAGCACTGCGTACTATGTTAAAAGTATCAAACCAAGAATATAGGTATCACTTTACTTAATTAGTGTGGGTTCTATGTAATTAAACGTGCAGGGGTTGGATTTATTAATCAGCACCTGGCTGCTACTGCCATAAACTACTTAAACTTGATTAACAATGAGTGAGAGACCTGTGAGGCTTACATACTGTAATACTAGACATGATTTCTCAATGCGAGGTTTACTGTTCGATGCACGTAATTGAGCCAATAGCTACCAATCAATATGATTTTACTAAAATTGCTATGTTGGGAATTAAAACAAGAAGTGGAATTAAGAACTTTTATATTAAGCATTTGACGGAGATTGAGCACATTACAACAAACAATTTGCTAATCTACAAGTACGACTAGACTTTGATTTCTTTTTCAAGTTAAAGTAACGCTTGTGTTGATTTGAGGAACACTTATGTTTGACGGTGCAAACCGGAATGTAGGACTTTAAGGCTTCGTTTGACAAAAAAAAAAATTTGGTTTTCAGTTTTTAAAGAGCAGTTTTTTAAAGAGCAGCTTAAATTTTTTTTTTTATAAAAACAAGTGGGTGTTTGATAACCCCTTTTTTTTTGAGGTTTTTTTTTTTGGTGTTTGGTAACCCTTTTTATTTTGACTTTGGTGGTTTGCGGTGGCGGTGGTGGGGCGTAGCGGTGGTCGGCGGTGGTCGACGGTGGTGGTGGTGGTGGCCGACGGCCGGAGGTGGCTGCCGGCAGTCACCGGGGTGGTGGCCGGCGGCCGGAGGTGGCTGCCGGCAGTCACCGGCTGTGGTGGCCGGCGGCCGGAGGTAGCTGTCGGCCGTCTCCGGCGGCGGCCGCCGGCGGCCGGAGGTGGCTGCCGGCAGTCTCCGGCGGTGGTCGTCGGCGGCCGGAGATGGCTGCCGACAGTCTCCGGCGGTGGCTGCCGGCGGCCGGAGGTGGCTGCCGGTGGTCCCCGGCGGCCGGAGGTGGTTGTCGGCAGTCTCCGGCGGTGGTCACCGGCGGCCGGAGGTGGCTGCCGGCGGCCGGCAGTCTCCGGCGGTGGTCGCCTGAGGTGGCTGCCGGCGGTGGGAGGGTGGTGGTCGAAAAAAAAAAACCAAAAGTGAAAAAAAAAACCAGTTTTTGGAGTTTTTTTTTTACTCTGCAGTTTAAAAACTGGTTTTTTAAATTGAAAAAAAAATGGTTACCAAACGCTCTTTTTTTTTCAGTTTTTAAAATTGAAAAAAAAAAGAGGGAAAAAAAGAGTGTCAAACGGGGCCTAAGTCTATCGGACTTTCGATTATGTGCACGTAGGATGACAAAGCAATTAACATCAAACTTTTAATTATGTGTACGCATTAAAGTTTTTTTAAATGCAGCTAAATTTACGTCATTTTTTGTAAAATCTAGTTGCCCTACCAACCGAGGTATAGCCCGAGCCCGCACATTTTTATCAATAATATAAAACAACTAGTAGGTACATGTTTCAATACTTTGAAGGTGTGAACTAGCAAAAAGGTAAGCCTAAACTTATCCTCACCTTTCTTTATCCATCAAATGTCATCCCGACCTGAATATTTGCATGAATGGAGCGATCAAATTAAAGAATACATAATAGTGTGACAAGAAGTTTGTCGCCCAAATAAAAATTCAGCAAGAAGGGACATCATACAAAAGAAGGGAAAAAAATCCAGTATTACATTACTAGATCAGTTTAAATTGTCATTTCCAGATCCTGCACTGAGGCTCCTAATTTCCCATTCTCAGCTCTGATAGTTGTACCCTCCTTTTAGCTTGGGTGCTATGAATGAGGCCATGGAATTAAAATGCTGGGCAAAAGGTTGGCAGTAGAGTCAACAAAACTGTGTGATCTTGGTATAAGAAAAATACTGAGTCTGGGAAGACTTGGTCCGGTTTCTGACAGAAGATCTTATAGTACAAAAAGAAAATAATAGTCGGAGTAAGAATGATGCTTATGAGTATGGGATGTGGCCGTACCAACAGAAGTCAACATGCATCACTTCCTGGGTACTGTCAACTGTGGGCTACACTGTAGTCTATGCTCCCTGGTCACAGATCAACCATACCGTTCAAAAAGTAAGAATCGAGGCACCATGTCAAATTTCGTCCAATTTCCACATGCAACATGGTATGTATAAAATGTTTGTATAGACTTTGTGATGGTTAGTGTTCTGTCTTTCTCGGCTAATTTTCATTACTGAGTAGTTCAAGTAATTTAACAATTTTAAATGGTCGCAATAGTTGAATACTTACATGGTGGTAAGACAATTGCTCATGCTTCCGGAATACTAATCATTGATGCTTTCGGTTTCATTGTCTTTATCAAATTGTTGCGAGCTCAGCCCTTGTCATGAAGCAACTATTGTCACTAAAGAATAGCAAACACGTGTCACCTAAAGTACCTAACGACATAAATAAAATGTTGGGAATTTTACCAAATTTGATTCTTACCCTATTAAAGTTTGTACTACGAGAAATAATTTACAAAAAGAATCAATTAAATTGATTAATTGGTTTGAGAGATTAACTCTCAAACATTGGCATTTAATAAGGTTGAAAAAAATCATGAAGTGAGTTCCACATAGCTTGGAAAATAGAAAAGTTAAGAGTATTTAAATGACCATGTGACATACCATATTATTCTATAAACACATGGTATGCATGGTCATGCACTACGCGCGCGCCCGAGCCCATGCAGGCAAGGGAGGCATAAAAGCGTCATTTTAGGCGCACTTTGTACTTCGCACAATGCGGGCCCCGAGCCCAGCTTAACTTTTTTAGACAAATTCAACCTGTGAGTTGTAATTTTGGACTGAAACAGTGTGACTGTTAGCGAAATTAAACAAATTTAAGATATGTGTTAAATTCGAAATGACACTTGTTTAAGGTGCATTTTAGTTCAAATGTTGTATCTGTTCACCATGTTTACAGATTATGACTGTTAAGTGACATCTGTAAAGTCACTTAACTGCCGCAACTGTTTGCATCTATTCAAGGCACCTTTTAGTGTCTATAAATAAGGTTGATGGTCAGATCAATTCTATACTTCGAAAATTCTCTTGCTCTCTCTCTCAAATTTATGTCTGTTGATTGCAATCTGCTGTGATCAACAGAATTTCGCCTGTTTTATCTTGAGGGGCAGATTTGCTGCTACCGTAAGCAGATTATAAGGGAGCAAATAATGTCTTAAGAAAAGAGTGCAACGCATTCGACTCAGACATTATCAGTCCAGTTTTCTCCATACTGCCTTTCTTTCCAACATAAAATATAGATGATAAAAAGTGGACGCGGTCATTTGCTTATTTTTTAGGAAATGTAGTGATTGTATTGAAAATCAGTGATGCATGCTCATAGGAGGCACGCCAACTATTGCAAATGTCAATAAAACCACCTCTCTAAAAACTCTCCCAGATCTCTGCAATCTTTCTAAAAGCACTCTAAACTTTGGCGTGCACCCTAATGTGCGTTAGCCCCCGTAAGGCGGCGGCTAATCTCCAGCGTAGTTACATAAGTAGTTTAAATTCTTAGTTTGTGTGTTTTGCGAGTACACCGAGCTTGGCTAGTAGTCGAGGTGTTAAGTCAATAGCGATGGATCGATTCACGCACATTCTCGTTAGATCTATGCAATCTAGGTTTTAATATAGCAGACCTTTGCTCCAATCTCGTTGGATCTGGTCAGATTCATTAGATCTTTACAATCTACGATAATCTACCAGTGGATGTTCGATCACTCCACTTGTATGAAGAAGCTCGCCTTGGTAAGCTATTACCTCACCAACTAGCTAATTAGACACAAGTCCCTCTTCGGGCAGATTCCTCCTTTTGCTCCTCAGCCTACGGGGTATTAGCAGTCGTTTTTAAGCTAGATGCTTCATTGTCAACGGTGGTCGGAATCCTTACTAGCGACTAGTCGATATTTCAGTAGAGACGCTTTCACACATTTTTCAAATTTGTCGCCCTGATTTTAGTCTTGGATGGTGATGAGTAAGGGAGGTTCCAAGAGCAGGGTTTTTTTTTTTGCGGGGGGGGGGGGGGGGGGGTTGTTTACTGAAGAGGTTCTTAGTTTCACTCTCTTCTCCTTACCTTTCTTTATCTAGGGTTTCTGGGGGCGAGGGGAGGGGGGACTTGGGAAGGAGGAAGGGGTCTAAAGTACTTTTGTTTGGGTAACTAGTGGTGGATTAGGAAGGTGGGGTTCTTAAAACCTTTTTCCAAGTGTTGTGTCATGCTGTGTGTCTTGCTAGACTTTCCTCTTACCAGCGGTTCAATGGAACTTGGAAGCAGCGATGGAAGATGAAGACCCTTGTCCAGCGCTCTGATTCAATTGGAGGACAGGTTCACCCCCGTCTCATGCGGCTTGCGGGTTCTTCGATTGCCTCCTCTAGGTCTAATAATGTGTAACAGTCCTGGTATGTCATGATTGTAACTTTATTCCATGCTAAAGAGAGTGACAACAAAAAAAGCTAACGAAACAAAATTTAGTATGTCTTTATTTCATTAATGTCATTTTCTCATCACCAAATAAAAGACCAGATAACGCTTTCAATTTTCTTTAAGAATGGTATTCATAAAATAATTTTCTTCAAATATTAAAAGTTACTCCCCCTTGTGGCCAAATCACAATGCACTCAAGAGAAGCCTGTACACTCCGCTTTTGTAGCTGTACAGTTTTTGTTGGCACGAAATGTTACAATGGCGATTACGGGTGGCAAGAGAAGAAAAAGAAATTTTGTTACCCTTTTTTTCTCTGTGTTTGGGCAGTAAAGGATATCCCCCGACCAGCTTGAGCGCCAAACGAAACTAAGTTCTCACTTCGAGCGTCTTAAGGACGCACTCCCACATTTAAGAAATAGTCTTACCTCGATGTTTTTGCTTCTAGTACTTTAATGGTTACATGCACCGGATACTACAAACTTGACTACATGGACTGGGCCCATAACTTTAGTAGCGGCCCAAGCCTTACCGGCCCCTAACTCTAGGCTGAATTCACACGCTTTTCCAATACCTACCGTTTGACAAGAAAGTTAATAAAGCCCAATTGCCTTTGCAATGCTTATTAATGCAATTTGATGCTCTTGATTTGAGCTTCAACTCAGCCAGCAAGAATGAGTTTCCTAAGAGTGGTAAATAACTAACGACACTCCAGTACTCGTATGCCTGATCAAATGTTGCATAAATCAGGAGTATAAAGTAGTAGTAGTAGTAGTAGTACGAGGAGTGCCCATAAAATGTGCCAATAGAGCTACCCATTTACCATTCACACTGCACAAACAAACTACGGTGTGTGGCCATCATCGTTCGTTGAACATCGATGTTATCCTACTTCATTCTTTTGGAACAATAAGCAAAATTTCATCAGTTTAAGCCCCGTTTGACACTTCTTTTTTTTTTTCAGTTTTGAAAACTGAAAAAAATTAGCGCGTTTGGTAACTTTTTTTTTTCCTTTCAATTTAAAAAATCAAATCAAGGTTGTTTTTAAAAACTCAAAAAACTGATTTTTTTTTCAGTGTTGGTTTTTTTTTTTTTTTTTTGAGACAACTACCACCCTCCCACCGCTGGCAGCCACCGCCACCACAAACCACCACACAAAAAAAAAAAAAAAACTAAGTTATCTAACACCCACTTGTTTTTGTAAAAAAAAATAAAATTAAACTGCTCTTTAATTTTTTATTTTGGAAACTGAAAACTAATAAAAAAAATTGTCAAAGAGAAGACTTCCCGCTGAGGTCAAATAAGGCTTTCAAAACGGTGGAACTTTGAACGTAAATATAGAAACTTCTACCACACACGAGTGCGCACCGGCAAGCACACCAATACGTACAAATATTGAGCAAGATATAACAAGATCCTGGTCCACGGAATCAAGCAACTGATGCACAGATCAACACCAAAGTCCAATAAATTTATGCAAGTCAACCTCAGATATTCAGAATTGTGAGCTAAAGTGATGTGCATCATCTCAAGGTTCATGCTACAAAGTCATTCGAAACAAGTAACTTCTGAAAAGACTTCAGCACCTGAAAATCCTGAAAAGATTATTTCTTTTCCTGATATTTCTCTTTTTGGTTCTATTCACAGCATATTTGCTACAAAACCTAAATTGCTTTTGTTACTTCCAAAGCTAGATACAAAAAAGATACACAAAACTAAGACACTAAATAGGAGAAAATAAAGTAGCTAAACCTTGATCCACGATTATTTGGAGCTTGCCATAGGCCATTGTGGAAGGCTGGTCACATTTGTATGTTCCTTTTCCTCTCGCCAGGACCTCACCATCTGCATCTATGATCCCTTCCTTGGAAGGGTCCTCAGTACGCGGACCCGGTTCTAGAATGAACGCCTTCACCTGTAGTCGTTCAACAAAACGGAAGTGCTCAATAAGTCTCATATCCACACTCCCATACACTAGGGGTGCGGATATGCCACAATGCTCTACTGAAACTGGGTTCCTCTTCCATACCTTTTGCCCTTCATACCACACAAATATGATTTGTGACTTGAACAACTATATGTTTAATTGGAATGCTTATATGGAGGACTTCACTTTCCGCTTTGCCTTTTTATTAGAAATAATGAAATGAATTTTCACAATTTACAATACTACGGATAATTATTTTACTAGTTACGAAATAAAGGGATAAGTGTATTAGGGTGCATTCCGTAACAAAGAACTGAAAACCAAGGGATTTGTCCTCTCCCCCTGAAAACTATAAGCTAAATTAAAATGTGAGGGCGCGTGAGATTTCAAGAATATGAATGAGAGGATTGGGACCTTAATTCTATGGATATGGATTGACATCACGGTCATGTTGATTTGAAATCCACACCACCAAGGAATTTATTTGCACATGGATCCACCGAAACATATACCTTTGCACATCATTTCAAATCCCTTTATTTCAGATCCGCAGGTTTATCTAATTGGAACCTTACCAGTTACATATAAAAGGAAGGGTGGTTAGACATTTACCTTAAGGTACAATACGTATGGTGATTTGACATGACCCCCGCTGCCCAGTTCAGACATTAACGCTAACAATGATAACTTAGGGCAATCCTTTATAAGGATCAAGTCCAAATAACCATCTGAGAACTGCACATCAACAGGAACACAAACAAATAAATGAAACTAACATCAGCATGCCTCAAACTTCAGAAATGGATATTTAGTAGAGCCTCCGTATTTTTTGCAGAAGTTAAAGGCACACTCTTACAGTCTAGATGCAAAGTTGGTTGAAAGCCTGGCATGACAGAATATCCACTTTAAAAAAATGTCAGCTTATTCAGTTTCAATGGCTATAGTATCCAGTACACTTATCTTGCATATTTTCTTTGTCGACAACACAACACTTCAAAGATACAACCCGCCCCAGATCTGATAGGTGCACTACATTTGGTAAGTGACTTTTGTGAATAAGGTCTTCATATTTTGATTAGTGGCAATTTGCAAGAATGCAGTACCTTCAAACTTGCATTTGCGAAAAGAAAATTGCGTAACAAGAAATACTATATTGAGGTAGGTTACTCCAGTTGAGAGATGGAAAAGGTAGATTTGTAATAAGACTGCTTCTGCAATAGGAAGCTCGATTTTGAACTACAATTTTTCTGAAATCGAGCTTCGTATTTATGATGAAACTCATCCTATTGCTCAAACATCATACAGGACTATGATGTATAGCATCCAAGGTCAGAACAACACCCCCCCCCCCCCCCACCCCACACACACACACACAAAAAAACAAGTTATTGAAGTCGCCCTTTCTAAAGCCATCTAACGTACAGAACACCACTTTTTACACAACCAGATAGCACCTGAAAAGGGAAAAATAGATCAAACTTACCTCATTCCACCACCCCCGTATCCACTCGTGCATCCAAGCAATGTAATTATGATAAACAAGCCACACACACGACTTTACCTCTCATTGCACCACAACACACTACATGACGCCACAAGCTAACCCTCAACCATCTCACAGTTTAATGGAGCTCCTCAATTTGCCATGTTTCCCTTCTAAACTTCCTTCAGGAACACAACTTCATGTACGCCTTCACCTCCTCAGTTCACCACCTTATACCCCCTCTAGGGACTTGCTAGCAATAGGCCCCAGCCAAAGAGCTACCCTTCCCTGGTAGATCTCCGCAACCATTAAACGCAAGGGTAAAATCCACTAACTTCTTAACCACAAAAATCCCAATCACAATTCCCAAACCCTAGTTGTTACTTTCCACCACTTGTCAAAAAAGGTCACTTCAAGGGTATTTCCCATTTTCTTGACAAATAATTCCCAAGATAAGTGTTTCAAAGACTGTATTACTTAGCTTGAGACTGCCAGAGCCTATAACTGATATGGTTTCCAGTTATAGTAAGTTTTCTTCCTTGACGGGAGTGGAAAAATACTTCTTTAAGAGAAATGTGATTATCTCATTGGTATATCCCAGTCCCAGGTGCAAACATCCTGTTTTATTGACGCATCTTCAAAATTGGAGCTACAACTACACCCAAAGACAAGGTGATATAACAATTGAGAAGTTTCACATTAGCCTCCATGATACTCGAAATTACCATCAGAAATTAGCATCCATTACGTGATAGCGTTAAGACTCCATTGTACTCGACATTACCATCAGAAATTGTCAATCATGCTGATCAGAAGTTTTACAGTAGCCTCCATTATACTCCAAAGTCCAAACTCCCATCAGCAACGAAAAATGAGATGACAACTGAATAAACACCACAAAAAAAAAAGTGCATCTTAATTGCATACTTAGTACTCAAATAAATCACCTATTTCACAGACACGAATGCACCTGTCCGAGGACACAAATTTTTGGCCCAAAAAGTCACAAGCTTTTCTTTATCCAAGTGTCCGCAAATCAAGCATTTTTCCTTACACTCTTGCATATTTAAACATTCTCAGAGACTCCTGTGTTCCCTTTGGCCCGACAAAGCACCAAAACGGACATAGTGGGAAACAGCTCTTAGAGAAAGGCAAATAGAATTCAACAGCTCAACTATCAGTCCCGGATGCCTCAAGCAATACAAAAGCAAGCAACCATATAAAGTGAATAGAATATTCAAATGCCCTATGCCACTTAAAGGCAATCCCGTAACCTCTACTTCTCTTACATATGAAACACCAATTGTTTTCTCCCCTCCATGAATTATCCCTTAAATAGGAATTATGGCCGCCCCCCAAACTAAAAAGCTACTTTCTTCAAGCCTTTGTCGTTTGGATTTCCATCGAAGTGAATGAACGCCACCCTCACAACCAAAAAGCAAACACAACGATCCTACCTAATACAAATGTAAAACATAGATCAACAATCACGCATCCTAGGCTATAAAATATGGAGAGAGAAGCCCCTGCACAAGTTCACCTCTTCCCTCACTTAATGACACTACAGTTCATGCCAAAAGGTGACTTTCCCCCGCCCCCAGTCTCAAATTGGATATGACCCCTGACCTCAGCCTGTACCCTTTCCACCTCTCTTCCACAAACAGAACTTCATGTATACCTTCAACCCGTTCTGCCCATACCCCTCAACAAACTTGCTAACAACAACCGCCAACCACAGAGCTTCATCTTCCCTCCTATAGTCACTTTTCTGGTAATGGAAGGTTAAAAACCACTACCTCTACTCGTGACTTTCTCCCAAAATTAATGCTATGCTTCACAAATTTGTATCCCAAATTTTGACTCCCAAATAATGTGGCAAATTGGGAGCCAAGTATCTTAAAATACAGTGACTTTACTGTTTTCAAATGCATGGATCAGAAATATGCCACATCATTTGAGAGTCAAAATTCAAGATAAAAAATTGGTAAGACTAGCACTAGTATTCGCCCAATTGTCTAATAAAGTTGTTTTGAAGGTGTTTTTTTTCCTCCAGATATTGAAAATTCATACCAAAGAGGAATGAGTAGTGGACTTGAGCAAATCAAAGTTGGTAATGTGACTATATCGTATTACTTCCATTCTACTCCAAATTACCATCAGATATGACGCATGTAATTAAAGACGAAAGCGTCTCAAGTTCAATAAAGACCAACAAAAAATAAAATATCAATTGGAAAAACACTTGGAAATAGAAAACGTTCACGCAAGTACATAAATTTGGCAAAGCTTACGTTTGAATTAGACTGATAAGTTTGTCTTCACCGTACAAATCAGCAAAAAATATGACCAAGTCGGTAAGAAAAACATATATGCGGTTAGAAGTAAAAGAAAGCAACCTCGGCATCAGGAGCTGCCATGGTGTCTTCGCCACCCCAAGGTACATTATGAAGCCAGATTGAAACAAATGGGCCATCAATCTTCCTCCAAGTTTGAGTCTCCAAATCAACAACAGGACCTTGGTAACCATGCTGCTGAATCTTAACAGGCCTCTCATCACTTAGACTGCAGTTATCAAGTTTATTGCTGCTTGGCTCTCCAAAAGCTTCAAAGCCAGGCGCAGGCACAAAAGAAATACAACCATTATATTTCCTCAGACGCAATATTCGTTGAATAGCCTGGAAAACTCATAGGATTTAGAGAAAATATCCTTATAAAAAAATGAGAGCAGCATTTGGTAATTTCTAAAAGCTTCTTTGGCAATTAGGGATTCGCAAAGCAATAAGAGAATGGATTCACATCGCACCATCAGCATCACAGTGAAGTTCTACTTTAATGCTAACTGGCGGGGGTGATCTTTTTCACTGAAGATGTGGAAAGTTGCCACATTTCACACGAACATCATTCATCTCTTACTTGTTTATTCTCATTTGCGCAGGAGGTACCCCCCCCCCCCCCCCCCCCGCCGCAGGCGTTGTCACTGTGGATACGTAGAGCATATTCATATGATGAGAGAAATACAAAAAGAAATACCCTTGAGAAAATAGATCAATAAATTCTGGGCACGAAATGCAATCCCCTTACAATTGCAAGTGAGAACTTCTGCGCCATTTGATGAAGAAGCAGAGAAGAAGAATTGAGGAAGAGAGAGAATTGAAGATGAAAAAACAGACATAGGTGGAAATTTTGGGAGAGAGAGACATAGTTTTTGTACATATTAAAACCAAATCTAAGTACTCCAACGAAGACACGTAATCACTCGTTCGTTAGAACTCAGAATCAAATAGCTAGCATAAAGGCTTCGTTCAGTTGGTTCGAGTATTTGCAATTCTGAAGGTAACTTTTCTAAGGAAACCCATGTTTCATCAACCCAACATGAAGTGCATGTTTCCCATGCCTCTCGATGCACAACAAAACTCGTTAGAAGGAATGTGCTCGAATGGAAAAACAAAATTAAACCACTAAATAAAATTCGAGCTCATCGTTAATTGAAGGCCTCTTAATACGAGATTAATGTTGCATACAACCTGTGAGACATTGACAGGCTTGGCAAAACATCAGAGTAAACATCCAGATAATCACAACAATATTGACTCGTACAACATTTATAGACAACTTCTTGTATTTAGGCAGGACTGCAACATCATAAACTACGAATTAGCCAACATTACATCAAATTTATATTTGTCGATTGATCCAACACTATTAGCCTATGTAGAAATAATAATATTTTAATTTGGGCAGCATTGAAATGAAAATATAGAACATTAAGTAAAATCTTCTTCAAACTTACATAAAAATCTATACGAGCACTCCCCATCCACCTATATTTCTCGGACTCAATGTCAATATCAGCAACCAGACCTTAAAGACAATTAAAATTCTGTTATTGCGGTCAATTGCTAGAATCACACCTTTCTAATCTGTTTGTGTCACTTCATCACGAAACTTAGCCCAGCAAGAACTAAATGTAAGATATTTCGTAGATACAGTTTAAAAATAACGAAATTGAATCATATCTTTATTGCATACCCCATGCAAACATCAACACGCTAAAATATTTTGTCTCGTCCTGCAAGATAGTAGCTACATCCAACGAGCGCTTATGTCCTGCCAACAATTGTAGCATAATAAAATTAAAGAAAAAACCTCCGCAGACAAAGACAAATGAATCATAAGGACCAAAACTAACAAGAACTGTATGTAACCTCGAACAATGGCAAGAACAGCGTGAGCAGCTGTACAAGGATCACCAACAGAATCCAAAAGAGATTTTACCATGCCATTTGAAGTACCTGTATCCATAAACATATGATGTCAAGTATAGGTCCAAAAGCTTTTACTTAATCTTAAACCATCGGAGTGACCATTTGCACATACAACAATGGAGGGAAGGGGAAAAATGAAGCAAGAGAAAAAAAAAACTCCAAAAACGAGCTGGAGAAGGTGGTTTCAGATAGATGCAGTGAACAATCCATTGTTTTTGCTTATAGATGAAGCACAATTAAGGATAAAGTGCTAGAAAGAAATAGTGGTGAATACATTTCCGAAGAATTAGGGAGGTGTACATTGTAGTTTTTTAAGCAACAGAAGCTGAACAAAAGAATAACTGTAGAAGGCACCAGAGGGCACAACCCAGGTACACATATACACGGTAACATGGCGTACAAGTTCCAATCCATTCTCCAGGATGGTATTTGCTTTGGGAAACTAAAACCAAATATAAAACTCCATGTCAATCTTATGCACTATGACATTGAAAAATAGGAGTTCCAGGTTTCGTTTGGGTCTCAGGTATATTGGTATGAACTGCACATTTATAAAGCTCAGAGCAATTTTGAAAGCAGTGGATGCAAAATATCTTGACAAGTTTGTGAAGAAAGGAAAATAAAGACAAACAGGAGAACAGACCATCAGAATAACAAGCAGAGGCAGCCAAAAAGTTTAGAGTTTTAAATACAATGATAAGAGAAAATTGCTAAGGTAAGAAGTACATGACAAGAGGATTAAGAGGCTCTACTTGTAAGCAAGCAAACCCTTTCACAGTTACCAAAAACAAGAGAAAAAAGTGAAGATGTTGAAATGTCAAAAACAGCACACAAAAGAGCAATCCAAACATAAGTGAATATTTCAAACTACAGACTATGTTGAGCATCGCTGTCAGACATGAATCATCAGTAAAAGTATTCCAAACATCCTTCACAACTACCGGAATCATACTCTGCGAGGTCAGGAGTAAGCAAAAATTGTATAGTCTTCACTTGCATGCACACAAACCTTGTTGGAGTTCAAATGAACCCCTCCATTGGTGAGATTTGCTAACCGATGTTATAAGCAAAAAGAAGTTTAAACCACAGCCCGATTCATTTGATGAACGCTTCACGTAATCCGACATACAGGCAGACAAAAATCTTTTCCAAAAGGCTTTTTTCTAATAAAGAAGCTGTAAGCAAAAAAATCACAGACATAAGTCTACAAACAAACCTGCAGGTACTACTCCAAGAGGTGTCCTTATTGCAGTTTTCCAATCGTCCCTCTCAAGTAGTCCATTTATTACCTACTAATGTTGGCAACCCACATAGGAAAGAGCATAGAGGGTCAGAAATGCCGTGAATGTCAATATTTAATATATTAAAAAGTGTGCTACTGAAATAAAATAATACACCATATAGAGGTCCCCCAGTGCTGGTTTATATCATAAGGTATGTCTAGCCATCACTGGCAGGATGGCATGAGGTAAAAGTTTATTTGGTGGCCCCGAGAAGCCCTCTCTTTCGCCATTCTGGAACTGAGACAATCTTATGTAGGTATGAACTATTGCCTGGCATGCAGAAAATGTTCTAAACTCAAAATATTGGGATAACAACTTATTTGAAGGGCCATCTCAATAAACCAACACACACATATGTGCCTTATTCTTAAAATTGAATGCCTAAATCTCGCTTTTTGACCTATCACTTTAATGAGAAGGTCAATTATAACAGCAAGTTGCTTCCATAGAATGCCTAATTATGTGCCTCGAATTCAAGTCACGTGCAAGACAAAATATCACATCTGCACAGCTAAAAGCATATCCAACCAACCTCAACCAATATTCCATCTCCACTAACACAAATGATTCCATCAAACTTTGAGAGATCCAATGTCTGAGCAACTTCCTTTGCGTGAAGCTGATATTTAGTTTCTGAGAGTTGTAATCAAAATTAAAGACATTATCCAACACAACCATAAAATCGAAGGCCAGCAGATAATGTGGTTAATTAATCATATGCAACCACAACGAACCTTGCACTGTATATTCAACATTAGCATCATCCAGTAAGGGTTTAACATCATCAACAAAAATCTTGGAAGCAGATTTCCTTCCCCCATATGGATTCACGAATATTAAAAGTTTCTTTGGTCTATCTGTTCAGCAAAACCAAAAAGTAAAAATGCAGAAAAGAAAAAGATGATATAAACGCTAGAAACGGAAATAAACTTGAGGCATAAAACTTAGAACAAGGGCTAATTTAATTTTTTCACTTTTTTGGCAAATCTTGTTGGTAAATTGACGCGCTCTCCGTTTGTTGAAGATGAAACAACAGTTACCAATCGAAGTAACATTGAAAATAAAACGCACAATAGGAGCCTAATATACAACAATTCAACTATAGTATCTCAACGCTCGTCTTATTTTTTGGTTGCTAACCATGGTTAACTATCTTTTGGTCCGTAGAGGAACTTGGAAGGAGAGAGGGGCATCCCCTTACAATGTTACGGTATTGTCCCCACATGTCACCAAGAAAAAAGTGTTGCTTCATGACGTATTACGGGCCAAGCCATGAGCCAAGGCTTGTGACATGCACATTGCATGTTCTATATCTAATACTCCCCCCTTTCCAAAATTTATGTTACCTTTGACTTTTGCAAATTCCTAAAACAGAGTTGTAAACATTGACTTTATGGAACGTCTATTTCCGCACCCTCGTTGTCCTAAAAAGTGCATTAGCCGCTAGGTAAATGTTTCAGTGACAAATGAGTGTGTGGAAAAGCACGATAGGGTGTGGAAATAGCATTTCCTTGACTCTACTCGGTGAGTCAGCCTTATAGTTTGACCTATTGAACATTACTTCTATGATTTGACACTATTGCCAGGTTTAGATTTCCAATTCAATAGCAGATATTCACAAAAAGTCTCAAAAGTAGAAATTCACAAAAAGTCAAAGCGAAAGGAAAGAAAAATAATGTGAAGTTATTCAATTGCTTAAATTAGAACATACTAAATTTAATGCTACTCTAAATTGCTAAAATCTTCAGATTCATTTAACTATATAAAGTCTGTACCGTAAATGCAAGACATTGATGACAATAACAAACATAAAGTAAGCAAAACCCCAAATTTTACCGAAAGAATCGATGTACTCTTGAAACTTTTGGCTCCACAGCAGTAACGAACCGCCCGTTAACGGCTCCAACACGAAGCTCTTCCTCGTCAAGCTTCCTTTACTTCCTCCACAGTTGATTCCGCTGCTACTCTTGACAATAGCTCTGATTCTGATCCCAGAACCCTCGGCGGCGAATCCGATGACGTTCTTCTCTATGTCCAGGGACAGCCGCCGTCGGCCGTCGAACCACCGGAGGATCCCGGCGGCGGTGAGTTGCGCCGTCGTGACGGTGCCGTTGACTCGGATCCGATCGGACAGTATCGGTTCTGGCGAGGTATCTGTTTGATCCATCTGTCGCAACTGCTTTGTCAAAGGTAGTTGGAAGTGAACCGGGTTTGTTGCAGGAGATTTTGACGAGGGCTTTTGTTGACGTGCAAGCCAGCTGAGCTTAGTTGGCAAGGCCGTTGGCTAGTACTATGATTCTCTACATTTTTATTATTAGTAATTAATAATAAACTAAAAAGTTGGCCAGAGTCGCTCCTTTAAATTTCTCGATTTAAACGTTATGATTGGTATTACAAACAATAATATCCTTATTTTTTGGAAGGCTCTCCACCTATGTGAGTAATGCACCTTAAGAACATCTAGAGAGGGAGGGGACTTAATCTCAATTGACGTTAAAACTGGTTCGAACATACTTCTTATCATTTAACTACCAAAAAAAAAACCTCTAGTAACAGTGTAATAGTCGATGAAAGTTTTACTAATGGCATGCACAATTCATGCGCAAGAGCGAAAGAATAGCGAACATATTGAGACGTGCAAAATAGTAGAGTTCACTAAATGTGAAATAGCTAAATATCGGAATCTACACTAAACGACATAGAGAATATCATGGCAATTACTTATTACGTAATCTTTTTTTTTTCTTCAATGGATTTGCAAATATAAAAGAAGATGCGTCTGAAAGAAGAGGTCATTGAGGACTAGTTAAGCGAATACAAAACGTGGCCTATAATAATTCTTTGGACTTTGTTTGTTTCTATTACCTTTTAATTTCACACAGGTAGTTAGTTTTAAGACGGCTAAGTTACATCAATTTTACTTTCGCACCAAATAATTTATGGAGGCAAGGCACAAGTTATTTACGATAATTTATATATGGCCTATAAGATAATTATTTACGTATATGAGATAGTGATTGTTCCCAACCTATCTTGGTTGCACCCATGGACTCACTGGATGTCCCGTTTTGAGCGACACGTCGATATTGCCAACATTTAATTTTTTAATGCTTCAGCCCAGTCAAACAACACATGATTAAGTCAAGTACTTTTTTTCTTGTAAAACGACCTTGGCGCACCTCAACTCATGCGGACTCATTCGACGTCAGTCGGTCACCTGCCTCCCCCTTAGAGGTAGGTGTGCCTTCCCCCTTGGGGGTCGGCCGCCTTCCCCATGAGGGATCGGTGTGCTTTCTCCTTTGGGGAGGGGGGGGTGATCACCTCATTCGCCAACGCATGCTTGCTCTCCTTCGGCCTTGCATCGCCCGCGCGCCGACTCTATGATGCCCATCGTCCGCACCCCCATACCGACTCTGCGACACCCATAGCCCGTGCCCGCCCGCCATCTCCTTAGCACGACACTCATGTCCATGCACACTCTATCGCGTCCATGCATCGTGCCCTGATATAGTCACGTCCCCTGGCTCTCTATCACACTACCATGACCCCCAGCACTCTGACACTTTGCCAAGCCCATGCGATGCGCTGCACCGCTGATACAGTTGAGCCCCTTGGCACTTTGTCACACTACCACACACCTTGCGTTGGTCCATCCTTTCAGCCAGGGAGCTTTAACTCCATTTCCGCCAGGTAGACGGCTCCTCCGGGATGCTACCTTTGACGCGCTCTGAGTGCTCCGGCACAAGGACTCACCCGCGGGATAGGCTCGGTCTCTAAGACACTATCTCCGCTAGGGAGCTTCAACTCCTCTTCCGCTAGGTAGACGGATCCTCCGGGATGCTACCTCAGACCGTCAGGTAGATGGCTCATCCGAGATGCTACCTTGACGTGCTCCAAGTTCTCTAGTAAAGGACTCACCTGAGGGGATAAGTGACTCCTCCGGGACACTATCTTAGCCAGGGACCTACAACTCCCATCCTGCTAGGTAGACGGCTCCTCTGGGATGTTACTTGTAACGCTCTCAGTGCTCCACAGAAGGACTTACCCGCGGGGATAGGTGACTCCTTCTAGACACTATCTCTGCCAGGGAGCTTCAGCTCCCTTTTTGCCAGGTAGATGGCTCCTTCGGGATGCTATCCCGGCCCATCAGGTAGACGGCTCTTACGGGATGCTACCTTGGCCCGCGGGATAGGTGACTCCTCCAGGACACTATCTCCATTATGATGACTGCGTGACTAGTTTACGTGCTCAGGCACTGGGGGCTTTCATTGGAACCCTAGGGACTATGACCCCCGGTTCACTCTGAGATGGGAGCAGGTCTTTGGAGGGCAATCCGCCTAGTTCGCTAGGCAGTTGGGGCGTCGGGTCTTCCCCACCTCTGCCAAGCCTGTGGGACTCCCAATGGTTTTGGACTGATGGCTAGATCAAGGGGGTTCTCTGGCTACACCGATGCTGTGGGAGCCAGTCTTTCCAGACAGGCAGAGCTGTGCAGGGCAGGCCGCTAAATATGCGATTCGACAGTCCGTGGAGCACCGGTAATTGCGAACTCCTCGGTGACGTGTCACTCCCGGGGGAGCACCACGTGTTGATCAAAGACATCATCATCTCAACCTCTATAAATAGGGGTCTTGAGAATTCATTTGCAGGACTTCAACATTTTCACTTTCTCACTCTAGAAGTCCAAAGCTACAGAAATCTACAGAGAGAAACATACAGGACCTTGACTCAGGAACCTAAGTAGCAGATTATGACTGTCATCTTGTGTTCATCCCGCGCCATCGTCCTAGCTACATTGCCACCCTCAGGCTCTATCTGAGAAGCCATTGGTCTCTACCCTTACTTCATCCTTGTTGTGTCCCACATCAGCACATTTGGCATCTGATTCGGACAATATTCCTTGTGCCACTTCCACGTCGACTGCGAACCCACTTCCTTGACATCAATGATTACTACCAAAGTTTAGTAACACGTGTCACTCAATTAGTATGTTATACCAAAGGTCGTGTAATATGTACTTCGTAATAGCTTCGAGGCACCCACGCACATAGCACGTGGTAATCCAATTCAATGTAAATTTGTTTGATGGCTTCGAAGATTTATATGCCAACAAGGCTGAAAATTGAGGTCATAATACCCGATCACTCGCACAACAGACCTTTCTTTTACTAACCACACATAAATATGGACGGTTTTTTCATTTGAAAATTTTTATTGGGTAATAGCAAAAACGTTCTCAATGATTATAAGATTTTTCATTTTGATTTAATTATAAACCTTTCAACCTTCACCTTTTACGTACATAGTAGTTTCGAGACATCTACGTACGCACGTGCATGTGGGGCCTAACTAGTATAACCGAAAGAGTGAGATGCTAATTACCTTATTTAGGAAGAAATTATTATTTTTCTCCCTTTTATTGTTTGTTAGTCATTAAACTGAAGAGATGTTCCCTACAACTTTCGTTTCTGGTTAAACAATAAATCTTCTTTTAATTACAGAAATGACAAGAATAAGCAAAATTTTGAAATCACAATCATCGGCGAAGCACCCTAAGGTGGAGGAAAATTTAAAACAATATCGTAGTCGCCGACTCAAACGAGAATAATCTTTTTAGGTGATTCATAACTTTTTACACATCTGACATATATATGAACTATTGTCACTAAAGATTCTTTAGCAACGTTTAAAAAGTTGGAAAAGGTTCATCTAAAATTTTTGTGCGATCAATTTGACCAACCAGGACCAAGAGGCAAAGTACAACACCTCGAAGTACAATATTTATCGATTAGGCACCCTTTATCAGTTCAATAGCTGCACAGAGAAGGCAAAGGGTTTCGCAGCGGCGGCGCCATGGCAGTAGAGGCGGAGGAGGAAGGCGGCGGCGGCGGCGGCGGGCAGCTGCCGCGCATACGAGCTCGCCACATCAAGAAGCGGTCCCTCAAGAACAAATCCCTATCCGTTTCTTTCAACGAAAAAGACCTCAAGTACTTCATAACGAACCCTAGAAAAAAGTCTTGATTGATCATCATGTTTATGTCAAAGCAGTCCAAACCTAGTTTCAAGTTTTCGTTTGACATTCTAGTTGGTGTTGGTGTTACAGGGACTATGTGACTGGGTTTCACAAGCGAAAGAAGAAGAGGAGGAAAGAAGCACAGCACCAATTGGAGGAAGTTGAACGGCGTAAGCGTATCGAGCGGCGGAAGAAGGTTTGATTTTGAAGCACTCTATTGACGCCTTGTACATTACTCGAGTTGCATAGCAGTTAGTCCACTGCATTGGTGTTTGGCAGCATTTTAAATGTTCCTTTTTTTTGTGTGTTAATGTCTTAAAGAAAGCTAGGACTAAGTGATTTGGGAATGATTGCTCTGGTGGGTGTTCTTTGCTGATATTTTTCATCGTCCCTCATTGTAAATCTCGAGGTTGAGTTCAGAGGAGGAGCTAGGATTTATTAAGGTGTGCACAGTTAAATACTAATAAGAAAATTTCAAGAAAAGCTGGGTAAACCTCTTGGGACACTTTAGCTCCCTAAAACTGTAGAAGGAAATTCTCAGAGTTAGGGTGGTGAATTGGTACCTAGCTGGTGTGAATGATGCCAAACAACTGTAGCCTTGTATTGAGTGGAATCACATTGGGGATTTGTGGTTGTTTGGGCATAATTTTTGGTGATTCTGCACATTAGGGTTTCTTGTTCATAATGTTAGGTGTCCCTATAAGTTTAGTTGCTATTGAATTACTGAGAGGTGAATGAATGACTGAAGCTATGCGTATCTTGAAGAAAATTTGAGGGATTTCTGCCTCTTCCTTGCGAGGAAGAAGCAGATGGCCTTCGGGTCAGTCAGTCCCGTGCTAGGGTGACACAAGAGCCTGCGGACTGGCGGAATCCCTGTTTTGTGTGTATGTGGGGGAGTGGTGGGGTGTGGGTGATATGATGAGATCCTTTTACTGTTCGAATTTCTGTCCTACCTGACCGACTTTCATAGAACGTGCATGTCTTACCCTGTAATCTGATGTTGTATGCCAAAAGTGAGAAACACAAAGAGACCCTTTGATTCATGAAATTTGGTAGGTTTGTTCCCACTGTCCACTTCTAGTGTATTTAAATGGCTGGGCAACAAGGGTTGGGCAAATGGCAGGTAGTGAGCTCTAAAGAAAGAATGCTGGTGTCTAATTATTATAATTTGGAAAAATCTTTTTATGTTCATCTAAGTGTTTTATCATACAATGTTTTTTAACTTATATCATAGTGCACGTGAGGGCGAGCTTCACACGAAGTTATTTTGCTCTAGCAAGATTTCAAGTCGTAGGTTTGAAACACGAAAGAGCCAGACCGGAGAACAGCCGGACCGGAGCCTCTCATGTAACAAAAGAGTCGGTTTCTCACTTTACTCTGCCCATAATTGAGGACGACATGCTCTTCATGTCTATATCCACGCTTGCAAGCCCAGGTGTAGCTTTTTAAAGTTGTTTGGGTGAAGCATTGTTCCGAGTTTTGTCCTGCTTGACAGTGGACAATGACTAGAAAGTATTCGAGGCAAAGGATTAACTGGTTTAAAGTTGGTGATCTTTCCCTATTCACGGTACTAGTGTTTGTGCTATCTTTGCCTTTGTGTTCTGTTGCTTTTCACGCAGGCTGGCGTATGTCAAGCTTTATCACTAGCTTCAGTGTCATTTAAAAGGGTGTTGATATGTAACCAAGCCTGAAAGAAATCCATGGGTTTTTCTATGTCTTATTGGTCCCAACCAAAGTAGCAACCGTCGTATAATGAACGCACTTAGTAAACTGTGACCCAGTTTAGTCTAAGTTTCATTATGGCTCACACCATTCTAACTGTGCCATCTTGTTGTGCAATACTGCATAGTCGCACCTAATATTACTCTGCTTTGCAACTTCCGCAGAGAAAATTGGAAAGAGAATCTGTATATGGTGAAGCTCCCTCAGACACAGGTGCAGAACCCGATGAAGTTGGCGAGGATGATGAACCGGAAAAAGAGAACGAGCTAATCACGTCAGTTTCTGGTATTTGATTGAAAACTACAATCTGAACATATATAGCCAATTAGTGAGCTTTTATATCCATGACATCGGGTTTATCCGAAACAATTTCTTAGCATGAAATCTATCGAAATTCCCAATTTCGACTAGGGCACACAGCTGTAGTTCGTGCGGCATGTCTTGTTTACCATAAAGGTTATTTTTATCTGTTGAGCTGGCATTTTAGTCACTCGGGGTTTGGGGGTGGAGGGGAAAGAAGGAAGGGGACAGGGGGGGGGGGTTCCTCATGCCGATCGCTCTATATTGCTTGATCTGTAAATTGGGGTCCCATGGATCACAGAGTGATCTAACCTATCTGATTCAGAAGCCTTTGTCCTGCTGACAATGAAAGCATATAATTACCTCACAATACCACAATAGGGCGGGGATGGAACAGTGAAAGATTTGTGGCGTATATAACTGGTGGTTTGTTGGCACTGCCTTATTATCTCAAAATAACTATTGAGTTTCTGTATTGTTTTTTCATGGTTGTGCAATTAAGTTTAGCATCAATTAACATGTGACTTTATTCATTGGTGAAAAGGTACAAAAATGTATGACAATGGCGATGTCAAAGTCATGGTGACAACTAGTGAGATCTCTCACGAGGAAGAGGCTTTGAGAGCAAAGCAGCAGGGTGCCGTACCCAGGTTGACTGGAGGCTCCGAAAACAAGAAAAGTAGTGTACCAGCGAGTAAGAAGAAGCAATTCAAGAGAGTTGCGAGAAAAAGATCTCGACCAAAGCCACAAAGTAAAAGAGACAAGAAAAAGGGCAAGAAGAAGGGTAGGGATCACTAGCTCTCTTTGTCTCTCCCTGTCAGTAGCATTGTATTTGATGCATATTGTTGCCTGAAGAGTCTGATCATGACAGCAGCGTATTTGTAACCTACTCCCAAAGAATACCAGTATTTAGCCATTGCTTTGATTTCTGAACTGAGCTTCGTCCTTTGAATTTTCTTTGGCAATTTGCTTTGCAGCCTAGACTTTTGATGCCACTTATTTGCAGGTACTGTGGACACTCTTTTATCTGATTCTAAATCGCAAAACTCCATTGTTACTACGAAAACTGCTTTAGATATTATTGTCATTGACGGTCGTAACAATGATGCAGTACAACAGACAGATAAGATTAGAAGATACTAAATACTTTATCCTCCTCCACTGCTTTTAAAACCTTTCAACTAACAAAATTCCATCCTTCTGTTGTAACATAAGCTGTTACAAGGGTATTTTGCTTGCAACCCTCTTGTGATTTATGTGAGTTGCAAAAAAAAAAATTCTCTGCTTTCATTTTTTGCGAGTAACTCCTTGTGGCACTAATTATGTTGCATTCGTTAAAAAATGGTTATTATTTACTCTAAAAGTGTAAGGTATTAGAGAATGAGTCTAATAATATTATCATGCTTAACACTCTCTCTCACGTGCAAGTTCCCAGTTGCATGTGAAGAGACAAATTAAGATGTACCTTCACAGAATGCAATTAGGAGGACTGAATATGCAAACGAAGAGCGGGAAGATTGAACTGCACGTGAAGAGAAAAATTAAGATGCACCATCGCGGAATATGGAGTGCTAATTGCAGTATAATAAAAGAGGACTAAATATGCAAACGAAGAACGTGAAGAATTGAACTCAAGACTTTGCTAAATCAGAGTTCGGTTGCCATGACAAGTTATCATCTGCTCTAAAAGTTTTGGGTGTTAGAGAATGAGTCAAACAATATTTTATGCTTAACAATGAGCATTGGTTAAAATTAAATTTGGTTGGAATGGAGAAGAGATTGTGACATGAATCGGAGAGAAAAAGAAATGAATGGTATTATAATCTCTCTCTCATACTAATTTACGCAAAACACACTTTGCAAGATCACGAGTATCAAATCCCAGCAATTTGGGTGGTTTTATTAACGGTTGCAATACAGTCAGCACTGCATGATATCTATCGACTATGCTTGCTAAATCTAAAGTTCAAAACGTTTTATATGTCACGTTATTTTATAATTTTTAACATTTAATAAAAATAGAAAAATCCTCGATAGAGTTCACCTTAGGCAAAAAGAAAAAATCATATATTTATACCCACAAAAATAATTTTCTCGTATAAACGATAATATCTAAGGACAAAAGTGAACTTGGACCAGCTCCCATCACTAGTGGGTAAACTGTCAATATACCTTCTTCGGATTGGATAAATGAGGAAATTATTATTATATTTATATTTATAAATTGGTCTGAGTGTTACGTTTAGGTAAACGACGACACAGCACGCAAAAGGACCACTTTTGCACCTGACGTCATTGTAAAACGTCATTGTAAGGAATCATGCACGTGGCAAATCCTTAAAAAACGGAAAAAAAATGTCAGGAGTTGTTCCTCGAGATCAACGACCGGGATCAGTCCATCGTTATTTGTGTCGCCGTCCACAAGCACAAATATCTAATGCTTTAGGCCTTGTTTGGTTGCCCCAACAAAATATGAGCAATCATAAACTGATCAAGTTAAATTGGTCCATGATTTTTAGTTATCAGCTTTCTTAGTTTCCTTTGCAAAAGCCTATTAATGCTTTGATAATATATAAATATAATTTTCACAGTTGAGTAGCTTGAAAGCTAACCCATGACCAAAGAGGAAGTGCTTCGTACCCCTTTTTTGCTATTTAAACTTTTCTTATGGATGAATCGGAGGCTACTCGAATTTGAATTTAAAACAAAGGTAAATGTAATCGAAAGTTAAATTTGAAGTAAGGCGCGGAAAAAGAAGAGAGATTCGTCGTAGGCTCTCACCCTTGGTCTCGTTGTTCAACGTTGATGAAATTTCATCTTCACGAGCCAATATAATTTACTAAACAGAAAAAAAAAAAAGCATTAGACTCTCTCTATATTGTGGTAGTGCAACTTTTACAACCGAAAAGAAGACATGCTGAGAACTTGTAAGTGAAACATTAGAAATATTACAAAAAACATCGTATTGTTTCGTTCGAAGGCTTGTATTTCATGCGTCCCAAAAATTTTATGAATGAAACTAGGGTTAAGTTTTTACAGTATATTTCCAAATATGGTCTTTAAGCCAGATGTGCCTATGCCTATGCTTGAGCAGCCTAAACGTGTAGTAATCCAAAGCCAAATTACAAGTCAAACAACAACACTCACCCACGCGATGCAAGAAACTTTAATGGTTTATCTTTGTCCCTGCGTTTACGATGGATGAGGCTATGCGTCCCTTTCTCTTTTTTTACTATCTAGAACATAAAGTTAAAATCGTCTTTGTTAGCATTTTTATTTAACATCACTGGTTCGACAAACTTGAGGGCACAAATAAGAGCGACCAATTTGACACTTCTTTATCTTAAAAGCACATAACAAAAGCAAGTGCGATAACGAAGATAGCAAGCAAAAATATTAGCATGAATTCAGAACAATCTTTTGATAGAGTGCTGAACTTAGGCTGACAGTACTTTATTTAAGAAAATTGTTAGTGAATGGTTATCGATATGACATTATACACGAGATTAGATCTAACAATAAGAAAATTTAGGTTAAACTTTTATTATTTTCTCATTTTTTTATTTCTTAGTTACGTCACATTATCTTTATCGGTGTTAAATATGTTGCAGCCAAACAAGGTGTTGGACAGTATCTCCGGTATGAGCCATCAAAATAGAAACCATTTAACAGGGAGGGCAAAGACCTGATAATTCGCAGGCGCTCTCTCTTTCCTTGAACTTTCCAAGAACCATCCGCAAAGCCCCTCTCTCTTTCCTTTCCATCTCTGCTTTTCAATTTTTCCCGCTTTGCATTTTCTCTCACTTTTTGCTTTTTCCCCAGTTCAAATCTTGTCGGAATATTTAGTTCTGGAGCAAGAACTGACAGTCAGTTCAGTTTAGATCAGATCTGAAGGGTGAAGGTCAGGGCCCTGTTTGGCAGCTGGGAAAATGCAGACCAGGTACATGGAGAGATCCAACAGCATGGCCCGACAAGAAAAACGGGCCTTGGACTCAGCTGGTAGTGATGAAGGCCAGCCCGACAAAAAACGGCCTGCTCTTGCGAGGTGTGTACTCTGTGTGTGTGTGTAGATGGGGGGAACGAGGGGTTAAGTACGAAGTTAATTTCTTGGACTGAAGTTGGTAAAAATTGAAAATTTATGCCCTTTATGCTGTGACCCTTTAGGTTCTTTTTATTGTATAATTCGCTAGGTGATTGGTTTATGTTGCGACCCTTTAGGGTCTTTTTGTTGTTTAATCAGGCAATTGGTGTTACTTGAGCAGTTAAGGTTATATACATGTGGGGTGTAAATTTTGGTTTTAATTTTCTATTTTCTTTCCCTGATTTGTTATCAGTATTGCTTTATCATCTAATTACGAAATTTGTTGTTAATTAGAGCAGTTAATCTTATATTTATGTGTGTAAATTTTCGTTCTAATTTTCTATTGTCTTTCGCTGATTTGTTCTGAGAGCTGGTATTTTATTTTGAGTTAGGTCATTGGTGTTACTTGGGCTTATATAAGTATGTATAGTTTGAGTTGGTTTAAACACTCTTTTGGCACTCCCGTGCACTCCCATTACAGTAGTTATTGAACAAGATACGTATGTACATGGCTGAACTTTGTGCTTCAATGCTTGTAATGGAACGGTAACAAGTTTTCCTTTTGTGCAAGTTGAAGTGGCCAAGAATGCCCCAAGGTTCTTCAAAGAGTAACGACTTCCACAAAAGGTGTGCGTGTGTATGGGGATTTGGAACTTCTCACTCATATGCGTGTAGAACCGGATAAATTGATAATCCGGGCATTCCTGGCCCACCAACCGAACGGATTAAATCAAGAAAAATTCATGTGTCTTTCCAAACATGTCTGCATACTAAAAGGGAATAACATGAAGAGAGAAATTAAACTTTTTCTTTTGTCCGGCGATGCTAGGCTTGCCCTTTTGTGCATGATTGATTGGTGCATCATAACTTGTTATTGAAGATAAGAGTATCTTCTGCAGTGTCATTGTTGAAGCTCTCAAGGTGGATAGTCTACAGAAACTTTGCTCGTCACTGGAGCCTATTCTTCGGAGAGTTGTAAGATAATCAATGCTTTCTTTCTCTTATTCATTATAAATTCCAAAATAGCTACAATCAAGTGTCATGTGACCAACTGTATGATTGGAAAATAATTCTTGAGGTTTATTAAACCAACAATTAGTAAATAAGCGCTGAGCGTTATGTTGACCAACTGCGAAATCATGTGGTCAACGTATGTCTTAGTGTCGATTGCAAACCACGTAGTTGACAACGATAATATATCTGGTTATCATGACTTTAGGCATTGTGGTTGGGATTTTTGTTCATTTGTTGGAAGGAAAGGTAAAGCAAAACTGAAGCAGTATGTAGAACCTGTTAAACCACCAACGGTTTAAGAACTTCAAATGCTTCATTAGTGAGTTTGACTCGTAAGGAAGAATATTTCAAACCTTACTGATTTCTCTCAGTGCACTGCTCTACTTCTTATAGTATGGTAGCTATAACTATTCAAAGTAAGAAGACAGAGCAGACGCATATCTATTCTGGCATATTAAGCCAGAACAGCATTCCTCAACCCCGCCTCCCTTCCCCTTCTCCCGTGCAGGAAAAAAGTCCCCAGTGAGTAGTTGTGGCATGGAAATATGTTTTTGGTACACCCACTTGGCACCGCATAGGAATGTGGTAAGATCAAATTTAGCAGAAAAAGGATATACAGGGAGGAGGATGTGTACGTAGCTTCTGACATCCCTTTTACTTAGAATAATGGGTACTCTTAGTCGAATACTTCATATTATTTCAATTTGGCGTGAGGTTTGCAGCCGTTGTGCGTATTGATACAATTCATAGCGGGGCAGAACTATGCTCGGAGATGTATTCTTCTGCTTTTAGTAATATAAGGAAAAAATATTGTCAAATGCTTAAGAAACATTAAATTATTCACTGTAAGCATATCTTATGTAATTATGGTTCGGAATTGCTCAAATATTTGAATTTGTCTGAGCAGGTTAGTGAAGAAGTGGAGCGTGCTTTGGCAAAGTTAGGTCCAGGGAAACTTAATGGAAGGTATAACATATTCCTATTTGCGAATAAATTAGATTAACATCAGTATTTAGCTTGGGCTTTTACTTTAATGTTTGTCATCTCTGCTATGTTTCGTTTCGTTTTCTTGTTATTTTCTGGTTGGTGAACTTCTCATTTTTAGCTAAATCATCATCAGGTTAGGTCTAGGTTTGCAGGGTTCAAGTAAGGCATGGTTTGGTCCTGCATTGGGTTTGCAACTCTAGACTATATAAGCTACCAGTTGTTATATTCTAATCATATCACGTGTTTCCTTTATCAGTGAATGCTTTGCTATAATGTATATAAATACTCTTCCACAGGTTCTTACTTGCTTCATAGGCATGCTTACACATATATAAGTTGGACCTGACCTATGAGCATAGTGCCATGTGAGCAGATTGCATGGTACGCCTAGATCCCTAACTTGTCTGTTTGGGACATTAAAATATTTGTTTTATGGATCTTTGAGGTTGCTGTTCCAGGGACCTCATTGGTGGCGTGGGTATTGGTACCCATGATTTGAATAAGTTTGTGTTGCCGGTAGGTACTCAGTGTTCCAATTCTTCGTAATGATTGTCAGTTTTTCTGAAAATGCTTGTCGTTGTGTTGTGAATGGTCAATACTGGTCGATTTTCCTTTTGCTGATACCCTATTTGATTCTTACAACTTAGAGTACATTCGATGCGTTGAGCTTTGCTCGCTTGACTACTAAATTGCTGCACTTTTGTTCTTGGTTTCTTTATTTTCTTGATCATATAGTTCCGTTGTTTTAGCGGGCTTTTGTTGACATTGAACTTTACGGAAAATTGCAGAGTTTCTCCAAAACGACTTGAAGGGCCCGATGGAAGAAACTTAGAGCTGCAATTCAGGTCCAAATTGTCCCTCCCTCTGTTTACAGGAGGAAAAGTAGAAGGGGAGCGGGGTGCTGCAATCCATGCTGTCTTGGTTGACGCAAGCACAGGCCATCTCGTAACATCAGGTGCAGTGTCCTCGGCGAAACTAGATGTTGTTGTGCTTGAAGGTGATTTCAATAATGAGGATGATGATGGCTGGACTCAAGAAGAATTTGAGTCTCATGTGGTGAAAGAGCGTGAAGGGAAGAGGCCGCTTCTAACTGGGGACTTGCAAGTGGTATTGAAGGAAGGTGTAGGAACGGTTGGTGAGTTGACATTTACTGATAACTCTAGCTGGATAAGGAGCAGAAAGTTTAGACTTGGTCTGAAGGTTGCCTCAGGTTTTTGTGAGGGCATTCGCATTCGGGAAGCAAAGACAGATGCCTTTATTGTTAAGGATCATAGAGGCGAATGTGAGTTCATGCTCTTCAGAACATTTGAATCATTTTTCATGTGCCTATCTCTGTGCTGTGTGTTCTTTTACACTTTTTTTGGTTGGATACTGGCGGTAATCTGCGAAAAAAAATTCTTTTTGGAAATTGCAGTATACAAGAAGCACTATCCGCCTGCCTTAAATGATGATGTATGGAGATTGGAGAAGATTGGCAAAGATGGATCCTTTCACAAGAGACTTAATAAATCGGGAATATATACTGTCGAAGACTTTCTACGCCTTGTAGTGAGAGACTCGCAGAGGTTGCGGAATGTAAGAATCTGGGGTTGGTTGCTCATTTAGAATTTTGCTTTTGTATCAAAATATGTAAAGTTCCAGCATATATTTACTATTGCCCTTCTTTTATTTGTTTTAGATACTGGGAAGTGGCATGTCGAATAAGATGTGGGAAGTTCTTGTGGAGCATTCCAAGACTTGTATTATGAGCGGGAAACTTTATGTTTACTACCCAGATGATGTGAGGAATGTTGGTGTTGTTTTTAACAACATCTATGAGTTGAGTGGCTTAATAGCTGGTGGGCAATATTACTCAGCCGACTCTCTCTCTGAAAGTCAGAAGGTTGGTTATCCTGCATCATTTCATATTCGTCTCTCTTTTGTTCAGTCGACTGGCATGCTGATACTCCTTCAGCACTTTTTTCTTACCTTCTGTTTTTTGAAGATATTAATGGTTTACTTTTACTAGTATTTACAATTTGAACTTCTCAAAATATGCATTTATCTTTCTGGAGATTGTCCCTGCCCTTATATTTCTGTTACTCTTTGGCTGGGCCATTGTCAATTGCCCATGCTGCACGTACGTATGTTAGGGAAATCCTCCATTAGAAGCTACTCTGCTGTAAACTTTTACATACATTATAGAAGGGTGGCTCCAGTTTCCACAAAGCCCCCGGACTTTACGTTCATACTTTATCGTTTAATACAATGCCCTGCATTATAATTTACAAAATGATAGTGTGGGAACTGTAAAGTCGACATATGTAGAGTAAAATGGATTTTGAGCTAACAAATGTATAGCTTTTCTTTCTTTCTTGAGAAGTTGGTACAAGCAATGCTTTCAATATTTTTGAAGTAGATCTTACCCCATCGTACCTGTTTCATGGCTTAATAAACATGCTATGATAGAAATCTTTTAAAACTTTGCTTTCTTAAATTATGCAAGGTCTATGTGGATACCTTGGTGAAGAAGGCATATGACAACTGGATGCATGTTGTAGAATATGACGGTAAATCTCTATTAAGCTCCAAGCAGGTTAAATCAGGGGATTCCCAAGACGATGCTATGTTGTGCCCACAAAGTTTTTCCAACTCCTTTGACCATCAACTCGGCCTACCAAGTCTATCAGTTTCAGTTCATTCAGAGCAGCCATCTATGAGTCCAGGCCTGACTATTGGAGGTAAATATACATTTCAGCTCATTCACAAGGCTTTGAATTTGGTACATGTAACGCTACCCAAACCTTTTGCTACATTCACATTTATGACTTTGTTTTGAAAGACGACCCTTTTGAGAAAATGTCCAGGGCTTCCTAGGTCTATACACTGAACAAGTCGGCTGTTTCTCCTCTAAACATAGTTATGTCTGTTGCAGAAAGAAGGAGAAGGGCCTCCTGAAACAACCTCCTGAAACAAAATCATTATAGCAAGGGAGAAAGCCTTGTTTTATATTGGTTGAAGAAGTGGAAGCCAAACTTCTAACCTTTGGTTTCATCCTCTAGTATTTTAAGAGGAGGATATTTCTCTCTCAGTTGCTTTGCATTTTCTGCTCAAGCCATAAGCACTACTCGCTCGCTCTCTCTCTCTCTCTCCCTCTCTCTCCCTCTCTCTCCCCACTCTCTCTCGCTCTGTCTCTCTCCCTCCATCCTCCCGGTCCCTCTCTCTCCCTCTCCCTCCCTCCGTTTTATTCAACTGTCATCCTTTATGTGGGTAACACGTGCACATCTTCGTTTCCAAGATTTTGATACTTGTCTGTGATCCCATCTGGTACTAGCCTAACATTGCCCCCACCATAGGCCATTCCTTCTCTTAGTCTATCATGTGGGACCTGAGGTTGTCAAATGAACTTTTAGCTATGCGACAAGGTAATGACTTCACAGTATAATTATGAGATGCATGGTGATTGGGAGTTGAAGAAACAACTTTTGTGGGTTTGGATGCAAAAGACGTCAATAGATGCTTCCTCACTTGCAATCTCCAGGCCTCTCAGTATCAAATTACGAGGAAAAGCTGAGATGCTTCCTCGCTCCTGTAAAAGCAGTAGGTTTTATGCATCTGATATCACTGATAAAACATTTGTTTAGAAATTTACATGTGTGAAAGTAGAATTCAAATTTAAGATGTAGCATGACATATTTTTATCGGGATGGGAGGATGGAACAATAAATTGGAAGTTTCATGGCACGTCATGCGAGGAATATTATGCTGTGATGAATAGTAAATCATCGCTCATTTAGCAGGTAAAAGATAGTTTTTTGCTTGAAGGTGATAGTGCTTTTATTCTTCCCTTTCTTCATTGCCTGCGGCTTAACCTATTCACTTACAATTTACAAAACTATCTTTAAGCTTGTCATTTTCACTTTTTACCCAACTCGGTTGCTGATGTTGAATTCTCCCCCCCCCCTTCCCCACTAGGTTATGATGATAATGTTGGCACAAGATATCCTTTACAGTCACAGAACATGAATCTAAGTACTGCACAGTTTGACGGCACTTCATTTACCCTTCATGACCAGTTGAGCAATGCTTCGCAACAAGCACAGCCTCCTAGAAGCGACAACATGCTGGCTCTGGGGCAGCCCCAATCATCCACGTCAGGTTTCCTCGCGGGCGGCACATCAAATCTTGGTTCTTCCTTTAGGGGATTTGAGGACTTCTTCCCAGAGGAAGAAATTCGAGTTAGAAGTCATGAGATGCTTGAAAGCGAGGACATGCAGCATCTGCTTCGTATTTTCAACATGGGTGCGCATGGCCCTACCTCTATTAATGCCACAGAAGATTACTCTTACTCATCGAGTTACATGCCCAACCCGTCCTCGAACTTCGGGTCCTCGAACTTCGGGTTTGACGAGGACCGAACACGTTCGTCAGGCAAAGCTGTTGTTGGGTGGCTCAAACTCAAGGCCGCTCTTAGATGGGGCATCTTCATCCGGAAGCAAGCCGCTGAGAGAAGGGCGCAAATTACTGAATTGGACGAATCATAGATATCTCCTGTCCATGGTATTGCTGTTCAATTTTGGTATCGGCAAAAGCTGCTGTTATCTGGACTTGACACGCATGCTATCTGGACTGTACAGTAAGACGTTTCGTTGATCACAGCATCCTTAGCCGTATTTTGAGGTGGTGATTTCAACTGTAGAGCAGCTGCAGGTTTAGATGACCAAAAACTGTTAGGTGGTGGTTCCAATTGAAGATGGAAGGATCCTCTCCAAAAGCCAGGGGTGCAAGGATACTCTCTTTCTCCTAATAAGTTAACCTAGCATTTTAGCAGCATTAGTAGTTTTCTGTCCAATAGTGCTTAATATGTTGTAATAGTTGTGCTTTACCCCATCAAATGTTCTGACCCAAACATTTCTGTGTTATGTGTGACTTATTGCTTTGAAACTACTATTTTTGAGCATCAGTCTCGCTGCTCAATGATTCTATCGGTTGTATGAAGTGGATTTTTTAAGGGTGTTTGAGCTGTAGCACATGGAGGATTCTTCTGATTATAATCGAAGTTCTTGATAGTCACATTGATGATTAACAAAGAAATTGAATCATTCTTGCTCAAAGGCCATACGTGAGTCTGCAAATGCATCGTTTGGCTTGGCACGTGTAAAATCCATTTTACTGAAGCCGAGGATTAGTTTGTTGAGGTTGGCTTTGGTAAAATGCTGAGCATCTCAAGATTAGACCCTGTTTGATTGTTTCTGAAGAGAGTCAAACACACAAATAGCTGAAGCGAATGGATTACGTTAATGCTCTTTGTTTCACATTTAAAGATTTCTATTAGCTTGACAAACCTGAGTAAATACAAGTACATAAAACGTAAGCTGAGCCAAACTGAAAAGACAGGAAAACTAAGCCCAGAGGAATATAAATATCAAGAAACTAGAGAAACAATGCAGTCATTCAGCATCCGAGATTTCGTCTTCATCTTCCTCCAGAATATAGACCAACGCACGCTTTCTTGCTGCCAAGACACAAGCCACGCCTCTGGATGCTGAAAAAAGTAAATTTCAACAGAATGTCACGGCATATTGTTAGGTTTACTACGCAGAAAACACGATATCCTATTCTATTTGTCACGACATGCATTAGCTCCATGGACGTTCATGTTCAACAAGGGCATTCACGAAACTCTGTATATCATTGTACAGCTGTAGCCCGTAGGACTACTAGAAAGATCATATGTGATTCAAATGGATATTTGTCGATATCTTACTTTGTATCACACTGCCATAACATTTTAAGCTTTCGTTCAATTGCACACGGATGCACAAGTTCATAGCAAGCACATTAAATATATCCTTTTCTTCCTAAAAGGAATATAGAAAATATCATACTTGTGCGCATCTAACGCATTGTACATTGGGCAAACCATAGGGGAAAGAGGGAGTTTCACACAGATGCGTTAGTGGAAACCATAGGGAGAGGGATTCTATTTTAAGTACATGGCCCAAAGATCTTTCAAGGGCTCTGTAACATGTTTACAATTGAAGTGACGTTTCCGTGCCTGAAACAAACTTTTAACTAGATATTACATATTGAAAGTGCCACCCAGTAGAATTCCACAGATATAGATACATCCCTCTCTGTTTGTACTTCTCATCCAATTTACCCCGACCCAAATTTAGATTCAAGATCTATAGTTCAATGCAGTAGATGTTGTGGTCTACTCTAGTCTTGACACATAATTTAATCCCTCACTTAGGGTCGTAGATATACCATTGCAAGCTACATTTAACACACGATCGAGGAAATCTCCATGTCATCTCTTTACGGATCTCCAATCCTACCATTAAGCTCTGAAGCGTCCCCAGTTCCTACTGTGACAAATATCTCTTTTTTTTTTTCTAAATATGGAGCTACAGAAGCATTGCGCAAACATGGCAGTTGCAACAACCTTATCATCTTCTCCGTACATATACATCCGAAACTTCCACCCAATTTCTCCACTATAAAGTTGCAGTGGTGGAAGAAAATATCAATCTAAGTTTCAACTCAAAATATACTGGACCACATCCACCCATGAGCTAAATGAGTGCCTCCAGTGATGTCTCTCGCATCCTATGAGATCTTCAAAGACACAACCTTGCCGCATTCCCCACCAAACAAACCAACCCCCCACCCCTCTCTTCCACCACCACCACCACCAAATGCAAGCGGGAAACAATGAACCAAGACCTTGCCAACCAAGATACTTGATCCTTCAACATACACACGCAGCAATAACAGCTTCATTTATTCAGAATTGTTCATGTGGCAATAACCTTGGCAGTCCTGAATCTATCTGATGTAGTCCTTATCGTCTCACGTACGTTACTTATTCTCGAGAAAACATCATAAAACTTTATGAAATGAAGGGTCTAACTTCTAACAGAGGCACTTACCACTAACTGCCAAGGGTGCAACTACGGTATGGGGAATACCTCGAACCTTCTCATTCTCCATTTGCAGGTATACAACAGAGTCCTGGAATTAGCATCTAAGTGAGATAAATATTTAAGAAAAGAGTATACAGCTAATGCAAGTACTTTACAGGAGGTATCAAACTGATCAATGATTTTTCCCCCTTTTGTGGGTGCCAAAACTGATAACAAGTGTGTCAAAGGTAAGTCAAAGCAAAGACAGACAAGCTGAGAACGAGAGGCAGCTAAGAGTACATCAGCGTTGTTCTCAAAGTTCAAAATACTCATCCGACAACTTTTGAATGGTAAGTTAAATTCTCCGACATTGAATAGAATCAATGCCTAGTCATACCAGAAGTATTACTGTATGATTTTAAACCTGAGAAGCATGCACCTTTAGTTCATGCAACTTCCAACAGCTCAGACTAGTAGATCTTGCAAGAGATACAAATGGAAGGTCATTTCCTTGTACAATCATCATACATGCATTTCCAGAGCTTTCTGAAGTTGTAGATGTTTCGTTTAATAATAGTACAATTTGACTTTCCTGCATCCAACAATGAGAGGTTACATGATACTCCAATTATAAGAAAATGTAGGCATTGAAATGTAAGTTCTTATATATTACTTTATAGAGTGACAGATCCACACAATGATAGCCATCAGGAACACATAACAAGACTGCTTCCAATGTAGTATACCCCTTCTTCAAACTGTCTACCTGATGCATAAACCCCCTAACTATGCCTATGCTATTTGCAAAATTTGAGAAAGAATCATCAGGTATTCTGAAAGCGACATAATCAATTTGCTGACACATTTGTATAGTGGGACCAACCAGGGAAGCTTCCTGCAGAGGAAAAGAAAGCATCAGTATACAATACAATGTTAGAGAAGGAAACTTGCTGCATCATAAACACTAAACACTTTCTGAAAGCAGCATCATATGACCCAAATTTGGGCGGAACAGTTGTATGAACATACCCCCATCATAAACATACTAAACCATAAGGTAGAGAATTATAAACTTTACATCTGGGCCAGAGAGCATTTAGTTGGGTTATTTACATATAATAACAGATAGAACTAACATAAGTCATTGTGAAAAAGGATTATATATAAATTAGATAACCACCAATGGTACCTTGTAGTATGATATTGATGCAGGATCAATGGGCGACGGAGATTTTGCTGACGATGCAATTGGAAACAGCGGCAACAAATTCTTGCAATATATCTTTTTGGAAATTGTAGTGAAAGGCATCTCAAAAGCCTCCTTGATGCTGCACTTGAGGAATCATTTGGAAAAAAAAAATTATACTGTAAGGTCAAGAACAGAATAATTTGATTGAGATTAACATGATAACCAGCGGTGGTGAACATGGCTGGGTCGTGTGGTGGCGGACATTGTGGGGTTGTGAGGAGATGAAGAATGATTGTAATGGTAGCAGCAGTGTTGGGGGCAGCTTTGGTTGGTGGTGGTAACATGAATGGTCAGGTAAGGATAGAGAGAAGAAGGGAGAAAGAGAAGAGAAAGATGTCACGAGGAAAGATAAATAGAGTGTCTGGAGCGAGATGGGTTCTGAAAGTTTCCAAACCTTTACACATGGCAAAAGGAAGAGTGGAGATGAGAGAACTCCTCCTGTGCTTTACACATGGAAAATGTATCAAAATATGCGTGGGGGAATTTATGTATTGTATTTCTTAAACCTTTCCTCATTTCCAACATAGTTTTTTGACTAAGTGGAACTGGTCAACAGAAGGTAAGACCAATTCCTATTGGTAATGTTTGATGAAAGAAACTTTGCAGAGGTATTATGACATCATTGAGGGCTAAATCCCCTTTCTGGTGGAAGAGTAGATCATGCCATCCTTCATCACGTCATTTCAGATGATCATACAAGCATAAAAATTGGAAATCGGAATGAGAAAGTAAGGAATACCAAGATTCCAATTGTTGAAACTCTTTTGCTAGTGTCCTCTGCAAGTATTCGCAATCTACAAATCCCCCAAAATGAGCTAACTCTCTGACTATTTGCATTGTTTCCCTGAAAAAATAAACACTATCAACCTATTTGACATTCAAGGTGCATATTATATTTATGTGTAGACCAACCGTATCAAGCATTTTTACTCATAAAAGAAAAGCACGTACATCAGATAGAGCATATATCTTAAATTACACGTGTAACTATTGGCTATGGCAATAGTCAGGGGCTATAATGACAGAAAAGTTGCAGTTTTATCAGGACTCCTCAAAATGTAGGAGAAAAGTTGCTCCTTTTCATCATCATTTTACTTCGCAGACTTCCTTTAGCAGTTCTTTGCACAACATTCGATCTGTAGAAAATTTCTCCTCCACCCCAATAGCAAAGATGTTTCCTATTTGCTATCACTTGGCACTCAATCTTCACTACCTCTTTATTCGCACTCCATTAACTAAATTGCATTTCAAACACTCAGTTTTGGTCCTGATTATCTTTGGGGCCTCTCGGTTCTCAAATTCTCTTTACACTACTTTAATGCACTTGTAGTTGTAACTCTTCTAATTCGTTAGTTAAGAGTATCTTAGTAGCAACTAGCAGACGCCACCGGACCTTATCTCAAACGTTTATTGTCAAGTCATCCATAATTAAGGCACTGAAGGCTACTTATTGATGTAAGCAATGGTTGAAAACTGAAAAAGAGTTACCAAGCCAACAACTATATTTAGTACATAAGCTATACACGAGACACAAGCTCTAAGTGGTCAATGGATTACATACATGCCCGCTGCAATACACTGATCAGCTTCAGAGAACTCCAGCAACTCCCTTATGGGATCTTGATCATATAGAAATTTCAGGAATACAACAACAAGCTCACTGTAAAAACGAATAAGCATCAGAACAAACTTGTCTTGAAATCAGCAAACAAGAGGGTGGTAACAATCTGAAAGCCAAACCTACTGAAGGGTAGAAGCTGATCACTTGGTTCCGACATTAGTAACTTCACAGATTTCAGAAGCCAGTTGAAGAAATTTGAGAACTGAAAGAACAAAATCACATCTGAAGGCATATACTTAAGTAAAAACTTTAACCCAAAGCACTTTAAGTATAAGTTGCTTCTGCTACTAGATTTGACAACCATTTTTCCTTCAGGGTCCACATTCTTAGAATGGTTGCATCCCAGTAACCCTTTACAGAACCACCCAACAAAATGATATAAGCAGGAGGATGGTTGTTCTCGAGAATGTAAAAAACTACCTGTCAAAAGGTCAGAGGTATTAGTGCAAACTTTTATTTGTTTATGAGTCGAGTATTCATCTTTGGAGCATGAAAAAACTGTTTTGCCCAAGAAAACAATGTCAAACTACAAGCAGCAACCAGTAAATTTATTAGATCTATACAATCCACAATCGCAACTATAGACCTATAAAGACTGCAGAAGAGAAATGGTCAAAGTTCTATAGCAAATGCAAATCAGGAGTGAAAGGAAGAGGCATCAATCTAGAGTTTCGACAAATAATTCATCCAATTAAGCGAGTAAACAAATCAAACTTTTATCTGTTATGTTGTTTCAACAAGTTCTGTTTAGCTTAGCCTCTTACTTTTCGAAACAACATCCTCTTCTCTTTATCTCTTCAAAGCTAGAAATACAATACGTGTAGTTTCCAAGTTAGGGGAAGATGCTTTGCCAGGAACAAGTAAATGGCCCACCTTAATACAATATGTACTTATCGAACACTATAAGGCTGTTATATTTTTTTATCCAAACATCTGCTGTTTCACTTAATAGTGAGTCATGGAACCATTGACTGCACACAGTCTTCAGTTTCAACTAAAGACCTGTCTTTCTTTGATTCAATATGTAACAAGTTGTCACTTGTCATTAAGGAAATCTGTAAATATGCATCTGAACTTCAAAACCTCAAATATTTAAAAAGGGCATTGCATGTATCTGTCCAGGGCCGACGACACTCAAAAAATATATACCTACACCATATAATTACTTCCACATTCCCTTCTAGATTCTTTTTCTTCTTTGACATCTTGAGTCGATAAGAATGTTTTTCATCAATTACCAACAGCTATCGTCAACAAGACCCAATGTTGACAGACCCAATGTTGACAAAATACATCAGACTCCAAATTACCAGGAAAATAAACAAAGGAAAAAGCAATTGGATGATGCACAAAACACAGCACTAATAGTAAAACACATACTTGCAAAGTGGAAGGAAGCATGATGGAGAAACTTGGCAGAATAACAGGTTAACGCTCCCAACAATTCTCTTATCCACAAAAAGAGGAAAAAGTGGAATATGCACCAAGAAGATAATACCTGCTGCACCGCAGAGGAGAGAACCTTCATGAACCGTTCGACTTGTATGAGCAGCATGCCAGATTTTTCTGTTGCGTTGTCAATCAGTTTCTCATCTAAACCAATCCCCTGAAAACGTGAACGCCATTTTGAAAGCCCTCTCAGTTCTCCCATTCTAAATCCAATCATTTCTGCGGCAGGCTGGGGAATGGGATACGGAAAACTTCAGGTTCTCATAAAGTCCACTGGGACCAACAGGGAGAGAGAGAGAGAGCATTTAATGCAGTCAGCTACACTACTTGAGATTTAAGATGCTGGTTTAATTGGCAATCTTTCGCTCATCAGAATGAGGCTGGCAATTTACTCCTCTGATGTCGGTTTATTTGCAATTCCCCATAGCATGTGAAGAGAGAAGGAAAAATCTCAGCATGGCACCAACAAACATTGGGAAGTACTCCCCACGCGTGATTGAAGAGGAATCAAATGCAAGTGGGAAGACTTAAACACACGACCAAACCAGAGCTCTGATGCCATGCTAAGTAACCACCACCTCTTGAAGCTTAAGCTATTAGAGAATGTGCTCAACAATGTACATAACACGAAAAATGTTGTAGGTGGGAAATGAAATCACGAGTTAAACCTCCAAAATGTAATATTCTACAAGCTAAATAGTTGATACTGGGTGGCTAAAGATCTTGGTATACTATCTGCAATTAATTATTTCATTTGGAGGTAATGTGACATGATGGAAAAGTGGCCTTCCTCTCATAAATTGGTGAGGAGATCTACAAACGAGTTTGCATATATCTGACAAAAGCCATGAAGGAAACACCTGAATAAATTCTTTTCTTTTATTTAGGTATGTACTGAATAATTTCAGAATGTGCAGAAATTCAATAAAAATACCAAATATGAAGAATAGCAACTAAGCAGATAATAAACCATCTACAGAGAGAACTTGCAGATGTCTTCATTGTATACGTTCCAACTCCATATAGAGAGAGAAACCTTTGATCTGTTTAATTCAATAGAAGGTACCCTCATGCAGAATATTTTTAACACCAATCTAATGCAATAGCTACAGAGAGGAACATGAAAGTGCACCTGTAGATGGTCAAGAACAATAAGCTGGATCTCTTTTCCAGCAGCAGAAACCAACTTTGCTACCCGCTTGAGACCCTAATAAGTAACAAACTGTCTTATATCGTACAAAGTTTCACTTCTTCCTTTTTTATTAGAACGCTTAACATTAAGGAGAATATACCGCTTCACCAAGAGAATTAACAAGAAACTGATGAACTGGTGGACTTGTACGAGCACCGCCTAAAAGGATTAGAAACTCTTCCTGGGGAGTTGTGTCCATTCCTATACATAAACGGCAAGCAAAATGAACAGACAGCAATGGCCGTATAATGAACGCTTAAACTGTTATTCATTTGGCAATTACCATGGTCGATGATTAGAGTAGACAGTGAATCAAACTTCTCATGAAATGCATGCATGGCATCAGACCATTGCTTGCACATGATTGATTGTGACGTCCGTATGACTTCAATCAAGTCCTCAATACTAGAAGCTTGAAGTGCCACCTGGTGAAGCTCATTTTTTCTAGTTGGTCGGAAGTTAGAAAAGAAAGGGATCAACTGATATTGCTACCATTTATAAACATAGAATTAAACAATTTCCAGACCAAAATAAATTAAAGAAGGAAGGCCAAGGAAGCAAACTAAGCAATTGGGCAGTTCATGTCACAACAATGACACAAACAACGAGTCAACAGTCAAATAGACCAAATTACAAGCTCAGCGTTTTGGTCGGGCATTAGCTCCCTCATCATCCTTTGCTTTCTAGGTTCGAAGCAAGAATTCTCTATGATGCTTGCATTACTAAGCTGGAACATCTCTACAAGGTTTATGTCTCTTCTATTGAACTTACAGACGACGTTATGTGATACTAACAACCTCTGTCCATAAACTTT